>SDVV010011444.1:0-15846 GCA_016164225.1 Gammarus roeselii | reverse complement strand
TTCACCCTCTCGCCCGTCTGTTCACCCTCTCGCCCGTCTGTTCACCCTCTCGCCCGTCTGTTCACCCTCTCGCCCGTCTGTTTACCCCTCTCGCCCGTCTGTTTACCCCTCTCGCCCGTCTGTTTACCCCTCTCGCCCGTCTGTTTACCCCTCTCGCCCGTCTGTTCACCCTCTCGCCCATCTGTTCACCCTCTCGCCCGTCTGTTCACCCTCTCGTCCGTCTGTTCACCCTCTCGCACCCGACGAGTCACCCTACCGTCCGGCCTTTCACCTTCAGGGTCACATTGCATCTATAAGTTACTGAACGTCATTTATTTTAATACTTTTCATGTATAATTTTATGATTTGTTCACTTGTTGAAGAATCCTGTGATAGTCATTCTTTATCTATATTCAAGAGGAAGGTTTGATTTTCATTATTGCTGTTTTATTTGATGCCGAGTGATATCCATACTGGAAGATACGCAATTAAGGGAACGATATACAAGATAACATTCCTATAGCTACACATATTCAACTTGGCAAAATTTTGAATAAATATCAGTACAAAAGTTTGTGTATGTACTCTACTAGAACCTTGTTAAACAACTAATAATTGTGCATTGCCAATGGTGAATTGTTCAGTAATATGATGAAATATTATTAATATCATACAGTGCAATTTTGTTTTCGCGTGTGTATTATTGGCAACAGTCTGCATGTCTGCTCTATATGTATTAGAGCCGTTTTCCTTCTAGATGGGGAAGGTATCCATTCATGTATCCTCCCTCCCCTCCTAAGACCGTATTTTCTGCCGAGGCTCAAGTACTCTCAATATGCAGTGATCGCAGCTGGCATTGCACTAACTCGTACACCGCGACCAACCATGATGATCACATTCTAACCTCACATTCTGTATTCAAAGTTGTTTCTCGTCACATAGGCCACTTTTGAATGGGTTTATTGTAAAATATTCTGTGGATTTTTTTGTAACTAATGTTTACCTTATGCTAACAAATGTACTATGTTTGCTCGTGTGTGTCAGTTTAGAATTGCTATTCAAATAAACCTCTTCTAACCTAGAGCTGTCATTCACGCCTGCCCTGTGTGCATTTTTTGTATGTGGTGGACAGTTCAAAATAGTTTCCATCTTTTTGTAGTCAGGGCAAGATATTTCATGGCATATTTCTACCAAGATAATTCACAAAAACAATTGGATGGTTCTCAAATGAAGGTATAGATATAGACGCAAGGTTGCATTCATCAAGAATAAATGTGGCTGACAGCAAGTTGCTCCTTACATCCACACACATGGAGGTGGCAAATGTAGGACAGTATTAAGCATTATGGTAACCAAATTTACCATTAAATTTTTGCAAAAAACTGCTGCTACATGACCTCCCAGTCAGCATAGAGGAAGAAAAATTCCTTGTAGCATAAGCAAAATATTACAGCAAATGGTAGTTTAACCTAGTCTAAACATATTTAATATAATTCCCACTTGAAAAAGTTGTTCTTCAGTAGGTAGCTAACTATCTGTTACAAAGATAGAGACCTTATTTTTATTTTTGGGTTTAAGACATCCCTGCATCAAGATTGTATGTTTTATAGTATGTATTTACACATTTGCATTTCCTCCAGACGTTTGAATGTAAACATACAACCATAAAAATACACCTAACTACGTATAATTTTATTTAAATGAAATTTAAATAAAACGCGAAACTAAAAATAAGATTTATATCTTTGTAACTGATAGTACATGGTAGGTTGGTTGCTGCCATTACACTGCACATACCTAAGAATGCATTGTTATTAGTGTCTGTGGAGCACCATCGTAATAGTGTTTAATCAGGCTTTTTATGTCTCTCAGACGGCTGGTGATGATGTGCGACAGCGATCAGTCTGAGAAAGATTGGACTACGGAGATCAGACGCGTACAGTCTGATTACGGTCAGTAGCACTTATATCAAGGTCTAAGGTGACTAGGACTAGAGCAGCTGGGGGAAAATGACTTGGTCAGTTGCCCAGGGTATGTGATAATGCACCATTGATTAGCTAAGTAGTAACCGGCTACACAGCAGTAACAGTCTGCTAATACAGCATAAAATAGCTACATGGTAATGGACTACACAGTGACACTAGGGTGTCACTGTGTAGCCCACACAATTATAATGATTTTGTGGTTATCTTGCTTCTTTGTGTTCACACAGTTGTCACGTAGTGACTGTTCAAACAATTGACTAATCAGGAAGGTATGGAGAAGATTGTTCCAATTTCTACCACTCTGCTTCAGACCGTACAAAGACTTTTTGAGTTTATACACAAGATCACCAGTGCCAGACTTTGCTTGAATGAAACGTGTTGGCTGATCAACAAAAACTTTGAAGTCTATTTAGGCGTTCAGGTGTGCAGTCTTTACGTCCTTCTCGTGAACAATATATCCTTTCTGACAGGCAACAACCATTAGCATCCTGACTGGTGATGCAAGCAGTAAGGGAGAAAGTCTCTGTGTAGTGTAGATCTTCAACCTGAGAGTATCCTTTAGCAACGTACCTTGCCTTGAAGATCTTTTCATCATCAGGGCCCCTTTTCACTGTTAAGACCCACTTTCCTCCTACAACAGGCCGTCCTTTGGGTCTGGGAGAGAGTTCAAACGTGTCGTTTTTCAAAAGTACCTTCATCTCCTCTTCCATTGCTTTCTGCCACTCCCTACAATTAGGAGAAGCTATTGCCTCTGCATGTGTCTGTGGTGCATCATGCACATGATAACAGTAATCAACTGTAAGTTTTGCAGCCTCTGGGGTCTCTCAACCCTTACAATCCCGTAAATATTGAGTTTTCCTCCTATCTCTGTCAGGATACCTTCTCGTGCTTTGCTGCTCCGGTGTTCTCTCTTTGGAAAATGTCTGTTGGGGAGTAGATTGCTGTGAGACCAACAGCTCGGGAGTCTCTGAAGCTGCTCCCGCCGTCAATGCTCTTGGTAACAGGATTCCTTTTATTTGTCCCTCCTTATCACTTGAAGACTCGGTCCATGCTTCCTGTTCTGGGTTGCCACGTGTTCTATTGTCTCCGGAGTCAATTATCAGGTCACTATCATGTTGCTCGGCAAGGTTCTCCTCATCGCCGAACTTTACACATCGCACCTTCTTGACTTCTTTTGTTTCAGAGAAGTACACCAGATAGTATTACCTTTAACCAGCATAAATGTAGGACTTGGGGTAGGATGACTGGTCATGAATGGGGAGAGGAACAGGTTATTCACAGGTACAGGAAGGATAAAAGTTAGGTAAAGGATGCGTAGGTAAAGAAGCATGAGCAGGTGACTATTCTACAAAAGAGATGAATATAGAAAAATCAATATGAGTCACAAAAATGACATCCCTCCCAGAGGTCTTTGGAGAACATTAAGTAAGAAATCTAATGGGGAGGATAAATATGAAGTTAGGAAATCATGCAAAACACATATTAGTATAAATGAAAACAAGGGAACCTAATCAAAACTAGTAATTGAGGGAGAGGCAATTAAATTCAGCAAATGGAAAGTCATTAATTCAATGTAAGGGGAAAAACAACAAAATGTAAACCAAATGAAACAACTGAACAAGGTAAATAATTAAGTAAACAAGGGATGGTTCAGGAAAGACCAGATGTTGATAGCTAATGCAAGAATAACAATAAAGTGGATTTGGCTTCACAAAAAGAAAGTGCAAAAATAATAAAAGCTAATGCAGAGATATGAATATTCATATAAGCAAAGGAAGTTATAACTCACTGACTTGAACAAATGCTGTCAAAATTAAATGAAAGCAAAACAACTAAGAAACTTATAAAACTTGAGCAAACATGCTTATTAATACTTATTATTCCTATTGCTCATCACCAAACCCCACTTACTGTAACAAGTTCAATTGATAATACAGAACAGATAAAAGCTCACCCAGTACAGCAGCAGCCAAGTTAATAAACAAGTGAAAGATTAAGATAGTTTAGGACAACTTAGATATAGCAACAGCTCATGATAATAAGTCTAAAACAAACAGAAAAACTAATCATTACCTATGTAAACACACACATGAATGAAATAACACTCAGGACAACACATGCATAAGCAAGGAACCATGTCACCAGGATAACAGACTGCTTGGTCTCATAAGTAGAACGCACCCAGTAACAGTGTCAGTTGATTGACTTGAGCCGTCAGCGGGCAACGAAGACATGTCTACGCAGAACATGCAGGTATTTCCTTTTACATTATCTTCATTTATACATTTTACAGTATTTTTCTTCCTGCAATGAATAGTGTCATGGGAGCCACTCATACAGTTCTTACACCACCTCACCGTCCTGGTAGAAGAACCAGCATCATTGTCCATCTTGATTCGGCACTCGAACTTTCTGTGGCCCTCATTACCACACTGATAACAAGTTATTCTTTCTGTATCCCTCATTACCACACTGATAACAAGTTATTTTTTCTGTATCCCTCATTACCACACTGATAACAAGTTATTCTTTCTGTATCCCTCATTACCACACTGATAACAAGTTATTCTTTCTGTATCCCTCATTACCACACTGATAACAAGTTATTCTTTCTGTATCCCTCATTACCACACTGATAACAAGTTATTCTTTCTGTATCCCTCATTACCACACTGATAACAAGTTATTCTTTCTGTATCCCTCATTACCACACTGATAACAAGTTATTCTTTCTGTATCCCTCATTACCACACTGATAACAAGTTATTCTTTCTGTATCCCTCATTACCACACTGATAACAAGTTATTCTTTCTGTATCCCTCATTACCACACTGATAACAAGTTATTCTTTCTGTATCCCTCATTACCACACTGATAACAAGTTATTCTTTCTGTATCCCTCATTACCACACTGATAACAAGTTATTCTTTCTGTATCCCTCATTACCACACTGATAACAAGTTATTTTCTCGGCAGATATTTCCAATATGTTGTCCTCAGAGTGCGTGATTCAAGCTTTTTCATTTTCTTTGTAGGTTCTCAAGGCAGATTTAAATTTCTGAAATTTCATCTCACTTATATCTCTCTGGATAACCACTGTAGAGAAAGCCTTGTATGTTCCAGGCAGGCCTTTTAGTAACAAAGCTATGAGGAGGCTATCACTTACAACATCACCTAGATTTTTCAGGCAGGTGGCTGCCTTCTCAGCTCTCAACATGTAGTCTGTAACACTTTCACCACTCTTCATCTTCAGAGTTGTTAACTCCGTGTAGAGCAAGATAATCCTTGGTTTGATTCTTCCCAGGTAGTACTCACGGAGAATTTCCATGGCTTTTCTTCCGTAGTTCTTGGCATCGCGAAAAATTAGAGATAAACTCTTATTATCAAGAAATTGAACCATCTCTGCAAATCCTTAGGCGGTTCTTCTCATTGGTGCCATCTTGGTTGAAGGCTTTGGTTTCTTCATCAGTGGTCTCATCGTCTGCATCATCCGCGGCGCCATCTTGAACTTGAAAATCAAGGACTGTATTTAGCTTATGAAGCCTCAGATGGGCAATAAACTTTACTTCCCACAATTAGTATTTCTCTTTGTTGCCATCAAACAGAAGGCGTCTGCTGGGTCTATACGAGTCAATTGTATTTAACCCACTTTGCAGTGACTGGACACCTCAAGCGACAGACTCAGTGTCCTTGCGCGAATATCTCAAGTACAACTTGTAGTCATAAAGAAAAACTTTGAACATGCAGGTAAGACCACTGGAGATGTGATAATATAGATCATTAACAGCAGCGGCCTTAGGACAGAGCCCTGGGCGCACCACTCGTCACAGCAACAGGGCTGCTTACGCTGCCATTCACACAAACGCTCATCACTCTGCTAGAGAAGAGCGCAGAGATCCAGGCAAGCAAAAAATACACACGTTCAGGGATTCCAATTTCGACAGGAGCACAGCATGACTAACCACATCAAATGCCTTTGAGAAGTCCAGCATCACGACATCCACAATATATCCCTCAACCTCCCAACATCATCATAGGCCAACTGCAATTGGTCCTCAGTGCTACGGCCTCTCCAAAAACCATACTGATGGGGTGACAAAATATTATTGCTCCCAAGATACTCAGACAACCGGGATACAACCATTCTCTCCATCGATTTGCAGCAAACCGATGTCAAGCTCACAGGCTTGTAGTTCAGAGGATCAGGGTGAAACTTGGCCTTGAATATTAGTACAACCAGCGATCTGCTCGAGGCTTCAGGGACCATTCCTGTTAATAATGAATTTTGGAAAATCAAACAAAGAGGGAGGGAGAGCTCAACAGCACAGTCCCTTGGCAGATGAGGATGGAGACCATCTGAACCCACACTGGAACTGGGATCAAGATCGGAAAGAACACGCTGGACCCTCAACCTAGGAAAGTCAACATCCGCCATACTTGCCTCAAAGAACTGGAAAGGGGCTGGGTGGGTTGGAGCTGTACTAACAAAGACTCCCGAAAAATAAGCAGCTAAGACTTCGCGCATCCTACCAGGATCCTGCACTATCTCACCCATCGTCAAGTGGAGAGGACCAACAGCTGGACAACCAATCTTTTAATTTCTCACATAAGCATGGAACAGCTTACGGTTATCAGGCCTCTTTAGTAAATTAGACTCGTACTTCTTCTGGGAGTCAATGGAAAAATTTCTGTTGTGCCTATTCAGTTCACTAAACATATGTAATCTCTCAAGAGCACTGGCTGAAATGCGACCCTCTACCCCTCTAACCCGCTTGGATGCAAGCCATGCCTCTGATATCTCTCGGGCAAGAGCGGGTGGGGCCCTCATTGCCCATGGGGGGCCAGAACGAACAGGCAGCATGAGAGGTATGAACTTATCAATGAGAGACAACAAGACTGACTGACGAAAGGAAAAATCTTCACACACTAAAGAATAGCCAAATTCTAGCCCCCAGTCAATCTGGGACAAAGCTTCCGACATTCTGGCACAATTCCCCTTGTGCCAAATACGTCTTTCCCCACGGCCACGCGCTCCAGCGCCTCCCCACTGAAGATATACTCAAGCACAACAGGAGAATGCTGGCAGCAAGGCAACGGTGGCAACACAAGCACATCACCAACACAATCATCCTCAGATGTGAGAAGAAGTTCCAGTATATTGTCACAGTATAAAAGTAGGCTTTCTTACTCACTGCAAAAGTCCAAGAGATGAGAAACAGTCTAAAAATTGCATGTCAGAAGGCCGAATGTAGCCATCAATATGGTCCAAGGACCAGTCAATTGTTGGTAAATTAAAATTACCTGCAATGATCATCTCCTTGCCAGGGCAAAAGTTCAGTAAAAAGTTTAATAAGCTGGTGTTTTCTATTATTGTAGAAGAAGGAGGCCAATAGACAGCCACAATTCACAAATCAAAATCAATTAGGTGCACTACTACAACATTTGGAATGGGCACCTCAAACACCAAAAATGCAGTGTCCTAATGCAGATACAGCAGCGATTCGTGCTTCCGAGCAGTGCCATCCGTGTTTTCCCTAACAGAACTATGGTCAGCAATGTCAATGAAGGTAACTGGCTTCAAAGTGGCACCAGTGTTTGTGAAAGTACAGTGTAATATAGCTCCCTAATAATGATATAGGTACACTTTGGCACCAGGGCTTGCAATAATACAGAGCAGAATAGCTACGTGATAATGGGCTACACATTGTCATCAGGTTCTACAATAATGCTGAGTAGAATAGCTACGTAAAAATAGGCTACACATTGCCATTAGGTTCTTTGGGAAATGCACACTAGAATTGCAACGTGGCAATTGGCTACAAATTATTACCAGGATCTGGGATGAAGAGTAGAAGAAGCTGTATTTTGATGGCCTACCTAATATTACCAGAGCTTACGATCATGGAGAGTAGAATAGTTATGTGATTTTGAACTACTGTTTCGAAACTGGAACAGATGCTACCTTGGACTGTAGATGATATTCACGGCAATTCTCCCAGCTCTATCTAGAAGATGCTGTTTTACACAATCTATTTCCAACCGAATGATGAGTGTCATATAACACTGACGAGGAGTCATTTTTACATTGATGTTATTTGTCAAAGGAATGATGAGTCACATCAATCAAAAGGGTTTCAGACCCTAATTAAAAGAAAAGGATTATGATGGTGAGCGTTAATTTGTTGTAATTCAGTTTAAAAACGTTGTACTTCATCAGTTGCAAAGTAACCATTGCAAACAATGCATCATTTGCAAGCTTCTGGAGAGTACTACAATTGAGAAGTTTTTTTCTTAAAATTTCATCAAGTTGAAAATTTTGGAGACTCATTGTAAAATTGAAAGTTGTAGAGGGTGATGTCAACAATTACTAAATTCTTCAAAACTGTTTGTTTAGTCTCTCCTCCTACAGTTATAAAGTTATCAGGACATACAGGGAAAAACAGTATGAAATTTGAATAGCTTCTTATCCTTTTGCCATTTTGAGGTGGTTATGCCATGCAATGCGGCCTTTTCAAGATCTTGTAAAGTCCATCAAGCTAATGAAAGTTTTGTACAAAATTCTGCCCTATGAATTTTTTAATAAGGTATATATTTGTTTCCAATGTGTCACCTTCTACAGTTGGGGAGTTTTCAAAGAAGCTGAAATTGAAATATTCCATAAGTGGCTACGGAAAAACAAATGACAATTAAGACTGCATTGATAAATGGAGCTTATCTCATACAATCTTAGTGGGAGGGTTAACCCATGGGCTGTCCCACGGCTAGTAACATCTACTCATTTTACGAAGATATGCATTAACTCAATACTCCTCGTACGTGCTAATACGCGAATATGCCACAATTAAAATATGTACTGACTTCATCTTGACAAAGCTAATATTTTCACATGCGAGGTTGCGCGGACTTACCTAAACCAACAACGGTCGCGCCCTACAGGGGAGCCTATTATGACTCACGTTGAGGCTCTGGTGGAAATGAGGCCCAAATCAATCAATCAACCAGGGCTAGTAGGCATTGATCAAGATATGGCTGTATGGGTACCTGTGAAGGCTGATGATTCTCATGTGAGGTCCTCATAGTTATAGGTAGTTAATTGATGTGCAAGGAGAGCTCAAAACTTTTTTTAATAGCTAGGGACAACTATAATATACAATTGGAAGGTAAGCATTTTTTGCTCAAAGGACTGTAAACATGCAAAAAAAAAAATTGAAATTCTTGTAATAAGGTATCAGTGTGCAATATATCACTGAAAATAGTTGCTGAGTGTTCATATGAAATGTTTTATTTTTTTATTCAAAACTCACATTGCAAAGATATGAATTAAATCAGTTTCCAATGGGAATTTATGAACAACCTGCAATTTAGCAGATTTTTTATTATTTCTGAAATCATAACAATTTGTCGTGTTGACAGATTTCTGTCCTGACAACTTTCTGTCCCAACAAATTTTTGGTTCAACAATTTTTGTCAAGGACTGTATCAACAACTTGTCATGTCAACAGATGTCTGTCTCAACAACTTTCTGTCTCAACAAATTTCTGTCTCAACAAATTTCTGTTTAGACAATTTGTGTCCAGAACTGTATCGACAATTTTTGTTGAAAACTTTGTTAACAGATTTCTGTCTCAATAAATTTCTGCTCCGACAACTTTTGTCAAGAACTGTATCGACAGATTGTTGTGTCATCAGATTTCTGTCTCGACAACTTTCTGTCCCAACAAATTCCTGTTCCAATAATTTTTGTCAAGAACTGTATCGACAAATTGTTGTGTTGACAGATTTCTGTCTCAACAACTTTCTGTCATGACAAATTTTTTGTTTCGACAATTATTGTTGAGAACCGTATCGACAATTTTTGTCAAACTGTATAGGCAAATTGTCGTGTCGACAGATTTCTGTTTCCACAATTTTTGTCGAGAGCTGTATTGACGATTTTTTGTTGAGAACTGTATCGACAAATTTTCGTGTCAACAGATTTCTGTGTCTACAACTTTCTGTCCCAAAAAATTTCTGTTCCAACAATTTTTGTTGAGAGCTGTATCAACAATTTTTGTGAACTGTACAGAAAAATTGTCATGTCTACAGATTTCTGTCTCTACAAATTTTGTTCCAACAATTTTTGTTGAGAACTGTATAAAAAATTTGTCTTGTTGACAGATTTCTGTCTTGCCAATTCTTGTCGAGAACTGTAGTGACAAATTTTGGTGTTGACAATTTTGTGTCGAGAGCTGTATAGACAGATTGTCGTGGAACGCAGCTCACTAAGAGCACATTCAGTGCTGCAAGGCAACGATTGCCGACCCCATTTGTGGCTCTAGTGGCAATGGGTCACTACTCCACTGCCCAGATGGGCCCCCCCGCACTGAATCTCACCTTCCGAGAAGGCACTCCCGTCTCACCTGATCTGTCAGGATCAGGTGAGACGGGAGTGCTCTGTGTCCGAAGCCAGAGCGGCTAATGAATGATGGGGCAGCCCAGCTCACGCTTATATAAGACGGAAGGTGGGGGTTAGGGGTTCGCCTCCGGCAGATGACCGAGCGCGCTCTGGTACCTGGAAGACATTTAGACCATTAGGCACAAGACGCCATGCGCCGACTAGCGGACAAAAGTTTATCATAAAAACTCTAGGACAGTCAAGGAACTTGAAAGTTTCGGGAGTTTCGAGTAGGTTGAAAGATACAACAGTCTAAATCGGGCGATAACTACATTCAACGGAGGTTATCATGATGCCCATGTATAAACGTCTCAGTAATGTTTTCTCTTCAGGATTCATTGAATGAAACCAGACGTTCAATGCAAACCATATGGCTCTTAAGAGTGGAAGAGAAACATATACATGAACATATATAAGTGTAAAATATATATATATTTATTTATTTCTACCTGTAATTTCTGGGTTTGTAACTACCTACATCAAGGTATAGGTTAGTTTAGCCTAGTTAGTCTTGGTAGCCTATGGTCTAATTAAACTTTGCGCACCTTGGGCGATGCATTATTAATGCACGACCACAGCAAGATTAATTTGTTGTATACTTTTCTTTTCGGATTTTTTTCTCCAACCTTTATATTTGTTTTTGCTTGCATGCATGAAATTTATTACGCCGAGTGTTGGTCTCATACATGGGATCCTCATTTGCTGTTTTATTTTTCCATCACTGCAGAATAGAGACTCTGGACAGCACTTAACCCAATCTCTAATCTATCATTGCAGAGATACTGCTCTAATGCCTAGCATTTCTTTAACAAGAGTTACGTTAGTGCAACTAGGGATAATGCCCTAATACCCAGCGTTGTTTAAACTTTGATGCGAGAGCATCATGTAATGATAACCTGCGTTTGGGAGACTTCATTAGTCCAACTGCAAATAATGCTCTAATACCCAGCGTGCTAGAACTTGGGATTGTACGAGTATCAAATAATGATAACCTGTGTAGACAAGACCACACATTCCAAGTTTCATTTTGTTCTATTGGCTTGACATTAGACACACACTGCTTTACTCTTGGTAGATGGCAGTAAATAGAGAGATTGTAATTTTTGGCACAATAACTTGCATATTCGGTCATAAGGTTAGAAAATGTATTCAATAGAAAAAATATATATGTATAATATGCACAGAAACAATTATCAAAAAAGTCAATTATTGTATTAACTAGGTTTCATGTATTATTCTTTTGTACAGCTGGCGACTTCTGCTCTCGGAGCAACCGACACAACTCCTTTGCCCCCGAGAGGTCGGACTCCCTTGCCAACTGGTGAGTTAGTGTGCTTGACCGTGATAGGATACTCAAAAATGATTTGTGTGCTTAAAAAAGGCTTACTTTTATTAGACAGTTGTATATAGAGAAGGATGATCATGTGTTTTCTAAGCTCAAGTTGAACTGCTGTTTCATAGAGGCAGAAGTTTTGGGTGCACTTCTGTTATAGGAAATACCATTCCATGAGATCATCAAGTTCGTTGTTTCTACTCTAATCCAGCCTGAGAGGAATACCTATGGGTCAGTTTCTCTCAGGTTTGAGTAGGTACCCACATCACTCCCTTGACGTTTTTCTATGACCAGTGTGCAATGACCGGTTCATTGGCGCGGCATCATGACTGTGATATATTATCTCCCGTGCTGTCAACCACAGCTTTCGTTGTCGGGCAGGTATGTGGACGGTAACCGGTACATGTGGGACGTGGCTGATGCCATCGACGCTGCTCAGGAGGAGGTGTTCATCACCGACTGGTGGCTAAGCCCTGACATCTACATGAAGCGGCCTGACCTCACCGCCAAGCAATGGAGGTGACGGGGGGAAGGGGAGGTTGGAACGAGCTGCCGTGAGAGGGGAGTAACATGGGGCTGAGCAGCAATAACGGGGGCTGGATGGTAACTCTAAAAATCTACAAGACCCCACCTGCAAAATCAATTATTTGTGCTATAGTATGAGCAGTGAAAGTTTATTGACTAAAATGTTGCTGAAGAAGGTATAGCAGGACTACAGCAAAGAACTGGGAGATGAAAAAAATAGAACTTACGCAAAATTAGCCCTAACCTAACCATGCTGTGAAAGGTACATGTGCTGTGTAGTTAACAGAGTTAACCCTTAGCACAATAGACTCTATTGTGCTTCGTTACAACTTTTAAATCAAAAATATACCGTTAACTAGGCCGAGATGGGAAGTTTTTTTCAAGAACTGTTCATGAGGCACTTTAAGATGAATTGATTTCAGCTGACATTGCGGTTAAGAGTTTACTGGTTGGGAGTACACCGTGCATTGTAACAGATTCATACTGGGCAGTAGAGGGCTGCTTCTTGTGTGAGTGAACAGGGGATGATTAGCTGTTGTCCATATCCTGGCTGGGTGAGGAGCTTTCACTGCAGTGGCGAGATGAGGCGTTAACTCCTAATGATTCCAAGTTGCTATCGAAACATAACTGGGAGCATGTGTGATTATATTCTTGGAGTAAATCTCTTCCAACCTTGAGTGGGAACCCGCTTCATTTGTCAACAACTACTGAACGTTGCGACGGCTTTTGCGTCCATACGCCTGCGACACCGTCCTGCTTAACTGAGAGTCATGTCATCTCTCTCCTTGACCCATGGCCCAAGCGCCCTCTGACCCGTGTCCCGTCCCCCAGGCTGAGCGAGGTGTTGCGACGGGCAGCTGATCGCGGCGTTTTTGTCTACGTGCTGCTCTACAAAGAAGTGGAGGTGGCCCTGGGCCTCAACTCCCTTTACTCCAAGCATACCCTCGACAGGATGCACCCAAACATCAAGGTCAGACGCTTGCACCCGCTCGACCAGTTTAACCAATTGAGGTGGGTTACCAATGCTTGCCTGTGGACAGACAACGGCTCAGTTACCAATGCTTGCCTCAGGACATGGGTGTTTTGGAAGCGCTCATGAAAAAGGCATCACATTTCACCTCTTAACATGCAATTCGTACAAAATACAACAATTGACGATTTGGAATAAGATCTTTAGAACCAATTAGCTGCATGTTGCTATTTAATTTCATTCCATATGTGATGTTTGTTTACTTTCATTCTAGAAGTAACCGGCTAAATTTGCAGATGACTTGGACCTGAATTTTTAGTTCAATTCTGAGGTTGCCGATTTTACAGCCACAGTTACATTGCATAGCTATGTGGTATTCTAAAAAGAAAGTAAAGAGGGCATCCAAATATGTACAGCTGCAGGTCTTGAACAGACCTGCTTCCAGTAGTTTTTAGCTTCCCGCAGAGGCATTATCCTTATCAATGACGAACAATAAACCGAGAAATTGACATTGCTCACTGTTATTTGCGTCTAAGCTCCAAAGTTTTCCGTGTTTCCTGGGTATAGAAGCTTAATTTTTTTTGCTGTACCAAAATAAGAGCCGGTCACCGCTCTATGCCGAACATTGCTCCGAGACCGAATATCGTCTCGTAAAGATTAGAGTTTTCAACTTGGAGAGATTGAACACCATCTCTCAAGAGCGAAATCGGTACCGCACCTCGAAGGTATCCCAGGTTCACCCTCGTTAATCATCAAATTTTCAGTTATCCCTTATGTGTAACTACGTTTTGATCAGAAAGATTCCTCCACCGTTCCTCCCTTTCAATTTGTGGTTACATTCCCCCTTTGGTGCACAAAGAGGGGAGCCTGCCACTGACTACGGGGTTTGTGAATTTAGAATCGAAACCAATTGAAATTAAAAGAGCAACAATAAAAATGTTTCAAAAAAAGATAATACAAACACAAATCTTCACAAAAAAATATAGATTTGAGATTAATTATAAGAGTAAATTTAGGGATTAAGTTAGTGTATATATACGTATATACAATCGAAATACATGTAACAAAGGCCCCAACTTCAGTACCCAGAACCCCGGGTAGAAGCCGGGGATCAAACAATGGCCAAAACCAGGCTCTATTGAAGAGGGGCTGACAGCCCCTCTAAAGCGTCGTGCTCCAACCCATCAGCGAAAAAGAACGTCGAACCTTCAGAAGTTCCTCATCGACAGGAGACCTGACCCAAGTCTGGTCGATGACACCAACGAACGCTTCTCGTAGCAGAACGCGAATATGATCGGAATGCAGAATGCCCTAGGCAAGATAAGCAAAATGATAGGCCTTCCCGAGCTGGAGACTGAGGACTGCTAAGCGCCCTCCAGTGAAATCGGCAAACGCCTCATTAAACTTGAGAACCTTTTTTCAAATATGAACACCCGACTTGATGAGCTGATAAAAAGGATAAAAACCAGGGAACCCGTAATTTGTTCTTGTGCTTCCTTCTCTAACCTCACTGAAAGCATCACTCTCCCCCTAACTGAGACTCATCACGCCCGAACACCAAAGAATGCAAGGAAGAGACAATACTCTCGATTTGATGACCATAAACTGTTCAACAATGGCTCTGAATTTCCCGAACTTTTGAAAATTACTTTCGATGCTAAGGACAGACCGAATATCTGTCCATATTCACTACGAGATGAACTGGGCTCCATCACTGACCGTCCAATTCTCAACATTACAGCTAGCGGTGACGATAGTTTCACCATTAAAGTAGACACAAAACTTCAAAGTAACACTACTCTTCAAAAACCAAATTCAAAAAGCCTGGCAAAATCATACCTCACCCAATTTCTTCCATGAGCTCAGGCTTGATTTACATCGAGGGTTTCCCAAGTGCCGAAGCCGACGACTTCATCACCGGACTCGTCCAATACGAGGAATGTGTAGTTGAAGCGTAAATCGCACCAAAAATCAAACCAAAAAGAAACACCACCACGGCCCTTCTGCTTAAATTCAAACCAAGGTTATACCCTTCGAAAGACGTCCGATGCGATGCTATAAATGTCAGAAATACGAACTCGTGAGCAGAGATTGTAGCGGTAAGCAAGTCCTTGCTCACACTGCCCCAAAGACGACCACGACAAGCGAGACGATCCCTCGTCGGTCCAATCCGCAGAACCTCACTGCTTTAACTGCAAAGTAAACGGCCACGCTACGGGACACGGAGACAGCCCCATGGACAAGACTAAGAGGGAGATCCTGCAATACAAAACGGAGCACAAAGTTGGGCGACGAGAGGCTGCGGCCGCAATTCGCTTCCCCGAGGCTAGCCCTCTCACCCAGGATAGAAGATCAGTATCATTCCAAACCACTTCCTCATAACGCTTCTAGATAACGGTGCGAACAAAGTTGCTCCCTCGACGAATCCATTTGCCATGATGAACTCGTTCTTCAAACAACTGGGAGGTAGACCGAAGGACATAAACCGACAGGGAAATAAGTATCTGGCCCACGTCGTAAATATAAATAAAAGTAACGCTATACATAAAATTACCAAAATCAACAAACACAAAGTAACTGTCGAAATACATCTGCTCTTTAATAGTACAAGATGAATG
>SDVV010011443.1:0-15846 GCA_016164225.1 Gammarus roeselii | reverse complement strand
CGGTTCTTAGTTCAAATCTTCAGTCGTATCGCCCGGTGAACGGATCAGCTGTAAATGGATTGCCTAAGTGATTTTCAACAAGAGTGCCATTGAATGACTGAGTGCATGGATAGTGTGCTGAATGACCGTGTTGGACGACCGAGTGCAAGGATAGCGTGCTGGATGACAGTGTTGGACGACCGAGGCATGCTGATTGACCGTGTTGGATGACCGAGTGCATGGATAGCGTGCTGGATGACAGTGTTGGGCGACTGAGGGCATGGAAAGCGTGCTGGATGACCGTGTTGGACGACCGAGTGCATTGATAGCGTGCGGGATGACCGTGTTGGATGACCGAGTGCATGGATAGCGTGCTGGATGACAGTGTTGAGCGACTGAGGGCATGGAAAGCGTGCTGGATGACCGTGTTGGACGACCGAGTGCATTGATAGCGTGCTGGATGACCGTGTTGGACGACCGAGTGCATGGAAAGCGTGAGGGATGACCGAGTGCATGGATAGCGTGCGGGATGACCGTGTTGGATGACCGTGTTGGATGACCGAGTGCATGGATAGCGTGCTGAATGACAGTGTTGGATGACCGAGTGCATGGATAGCGTGCTGGATGACAGTGTTGGACGACCGGGGGCATGGAGAGCGGGCTAAGCCCGTACTAATACAACCCGCGGTGTTTACAAGTGTTAGAAGACAACAACAGGCCTTTCCGCCCAAGCTGGGTTGCCTTTTGATAGTAAGAAATTAGTTCTGAAATAGAACGTCACAGAGAGCTTCATGTTTCTGATTATTTTCTGTTTTCATCGATCAAGAAAGGGAAAATTTGCAGAAGGAAACAGCATTTAACGAGGATACTCGAAACCACTGAAATCGCACCTGAAGAGAAAGCCACCGACCCACGGTGTTGGTCTGAGATTGTCACAGTTTCATTCCTCGTTAAACCAATGCTGACCGGTATCTTTACTGGATACCGTTTTGCAACCAGCAGGTACCAATACCGGGCACATTTTTTACCGTGCTAGTGCCAATGCCGGACACTAATTTAACCGTAGGGGTGTCAATGCCAGAGACTATTTATCACGAATATACTGATGAGAGTGCTATACCTGGGAGCTATTTAGCGGCGAGTTTGGTATCGCTGATGACAACTTCCGCGAGAAATCTGTTCCTTTCTTTGGCAATCCTATTCGTAAAGAAATTGCGAGTGATATCGAATGTGAAACGCTTGTCAACGATTTTGTATCCATTATTCCTGGTCACTCCATTCGCATCCAAAGAGAAAAGACTAGCCTTCTCTCCACGTTTTCCTTATCCATTATAATTTTCCGCACTTCGATCATGTCGCCTTTGACTCTACGTTTCTCTGGCGAATAAAGGTTGAGTTCGCGCAGTCTCTCTTAGTACGATTTATTGCGCAGCAAAGGGATAAGTTTGGCAGCTCAATATTGAACCTTCTCTAATTTAATAATGTCTTTCTGAGGTATGGAGACCAAAATTGGACGGAATACTCAAGGTGCGGTCTTACAAACGCAGTGTATTTCCTGAGAATACTGTTTCTGTTCCTGTACGAGATTGTGCGGGATATCATGCCTAACGTTTTATTGCATTGTTGGCTTGATGCTTTTCAAGTCGTTAATAATGATGACACCTGGATCTCTCTTAGGTGTCAGGCATCAGTTTCTTTCCGGTCATTGAATATTCGCGTCTAGGGTTACGGTGACCATTGTGCATAACTTCACACTTGTCGACATTGAATTCCATTTGCCACTTTTCTGACCAATCAATAATTTTGTTCAAGTCTAGTTGAATCTGCTCACGCTCGAGTTTGGTTTGCACTTTTCCTCCTAGCTTGGTTTCGTCTGCAAACTTGATGATGTTCGAGAGTTCGTTGCTATCGAGTTCGTTTATGGATATTATGAAAAGAACTGGACCTAACACAGATCCTTGAGGCACGCCGCTTCTAACTTTACCCAAATTGGAGGAAGTTCCATTAAGTACGACTCGATGCCGTCTGTCCGTGAGCCAGTATTTTATCCAATTATTGAGTTCCCCTCGAATATCGATGCTGTGCAATTTACAAACAAAGAGTTTGAGAGAAACATTATCGAAGGTCTTTTGAAAGTCAAGGTAGATGATGTCGACCGGAGATTTTGCGTCGCGAAATTCAATAATACTATTGAAAAAAAAAACAGGTTAGTAAGACATGAACGATTGCATCTGAGGCCATGCTGATTTCATTTGATTCTATAAATTCTGTAATTCTATCCGTAATCAAACTAATCATCAATTGCCAATTATTGAGGTGAGACTAATTGAACAGTACTTGCCGGGACACTTTTGGTCCCCTTTCTTAAAAATTGGGGTTACGTTGGCTTTACATTGAGAGGGGCAGGTGCCATTTGTGAGAGAACGGGTAGATATGTTTTGGTAGATGTTCAGCAATTTCGTTCTTAGTCTCTATTAGTATTCTGGGATGAACTTGGTCTGGACCTGGATATTTTGTAACTTAAATTTTTTCTATATATTTAATAACTTAGGCAGGGAAAAGTTCACTGAGCTGAAGGCTTCAATTCGTCTATGCGCAACGATATCCTCAGGATTTGGAATATCCGGATGTGTAGTCAGTGTTTACAAATGTTTACAAGTGTAGGACGACAACAACAGACCTATTAGCCCAAACTAGGTTGCCTTTTGATAGCAAGAGGATTAGTTTTGAAGTAGAACGTCTAGGAGAGCTTCGTGTGCTATTTTTATTTTGTTTATAACAACAGGAAATGGAACGGTTTAGCTATTTATCGGCGATTTATGTAGAACTTATCGAGCCGCAACTTAAACGTTTCAATTGTATTGCTGTTTACAACCTCCGCTGGAAGTTTGTTCTATTCTTCGACAACTCTATACGTGAAGAAATTGCGCGTTATATCGAGTGAGAAATGTTTCCCAACGATTTTGTATCCATTGTTCCTAGTCACTCCGTTTGTATCTAGAGTGAAAAGGCTCGCTCGGTCGACGTTTTCCTTACCCTTCATAATCTTCCACACTTCTATCATGTCGCCTCTGACTCGACGTTTCTCTAGCGAATAAAGATTGAATTCACGAAGTTTGTCTTCGTACGATTTATTCCGCAGCGAGGGAATGAGTTTGGTAGCTCTACGTTGAACCTTCTCAGGTTTAATAACGTCTTTTCTAAGGAATGGAGACCAGAATTGAGCGGCATACTCGAGATGCGGTCTAACAAATGCATTAAATAACTTTAGCATACTGTGCTGATTTTTGTACGAGACAGTGCGGGATATCATTCCTAGCATTTTGTTGCTTTTCTTGGCAGCATCGTTACATTGCTTTCTGCTTTTTAAGTTGTTACTAATGATGACACTTAAATCTCTCTCTTCGGTAACTGGAATGAGCTTTTTTTTCAAACATTGAATATTCGTGTTTGGGGTTATGAAGACCTATGTGCATAACTTTGCATTTATAGACATTAAATTTCATTTGCCATCTTTCTGACCAATCAACAATTTTGTTCAAGTCTAGTTGGATCTGCTGACACTGTAGTTTAGTTTGCACTTTTCCTCCGATCTTAGTATCGTCTGCAAACTTGCTAATGTTTGAGAGTACGTTGCTATCGAGATCGTTAATGGATATTATAAAGAGAACTGGCCCTAACACGGATCCTTGAGGCACGCCGCTTGTAACATTTCCCCAGGAAGAGGAAGCTCCGTTAAGTACAACTCGCTGCCGTCTGTCCGTAAGCAGCATTTTATCCAGTTGTTAAGCTCGCCTCTAATACCGATGCTGTGCAATATACTGATTAGGCGTTTGTGGGGGACTTTGTCAAAGGCCATTTGAAAGTCAAGGTATATGATATCGATTGGAGATTTTGTGTCGTGGATTTCGATTATATTTCTGAATAAGAGTAGCAGATTTATAAGACAGGAACGGTTGTGTCTAAAGCTATGCTGGGAGTCGCCAATCAATTTGTTTGATTCTAAGAATTCTGTAATTTTATCCGTTATCAAACTTTCCATCAACTTACCAATGACTGAGGTGAGACTAATTGGATGGTAGTTGAAGGGACACTTTTTGTCCCCTTTTTCGAAAATTGGGATAACATTAGCCTCTTTCCATTCAGAGGGGCAGGTGCCATTTGTGAGAGATTGGGTGAAAATCTTTGATAAATGTTCGGCGATTTCGGTTCTAGTCTCCTTTAGAACTCTAGGATGAATTTGGTCTGGACCTGGAGATTTGGTGACTTCCAATTTATCTATAAATATAATAACTTCGGCAGGCAAAAAGTTCACTGTGGTGAGGGCTTCAATTCGTTTTGCCGCTACGATATCCTCTGGATTAGGAATATCCTGATTCTCTAACGTAAATACAGAGCAAAAGTATTCATTAAGTAGAACACTCACTATGGTGTCGTCCGTTTCTAGCTCACCAACATCGTTCTCGAGAGGACCTATTACAGATTTTGATTGTTTTTTGCTCGAAATATAACTAAAAAATTGTTTCAGATTAATTTTAGCATCGGCAGCAATTTCATTTTCATACTCTTTCTTCTTACATTGCAGGACCCTTCTTAGATCTCGTCTGCTAATTTTATATTCATTTTTGGCTACTTCGTCATGTGGATGTCTCAGCTTTATCGAATGCTTTGCTTTCTTTCGTGAATGAAGGCGCTTCAATTCTCTTTTCCAGAACTTGGGCTGATAGGCTGCTGTTTGCCTGTTTTTGCGCGGGATATGCTCTTGTTCGATATTTTTAAGCGCAGTCAATAAATAGTCAAGCGATTGGTTGACATCTTGTCCGAGGGTTATATTTGATAACACCATTGACTCTCTTAAGCCATCAAAATTAGCTAATCTGAAGTTAGGGACTTTTTCGCAGTTTGTTGATGTTTTCAACTCGAGCTCGATCAAAAAACGGATACAGTTGTGGTCACTAGTTCCGAGTGGTCCGCCTACTTCGACGTTCGTGGCATGTTAGTCGCTTGCACTAAATAGGAGATCAAGAATGTTGGTACCTCTTGTAGGTGTCTTCACCATTTGGGTCATGAACTTATCGTCTGCAAAATCAATCAGACATTGGCCGGTGGCAGTACATTTGTCTGATTCCCAATCAATGTCGGGGATATTGAAGTCTCCAAGCACAATACTGTGTTGTGTTGTGACAACATCGACATGGGTGTTGTAAAGATCGATATCATCTGCAGCCTTGCTTTTAAGGGGGGCGATAGACGAGAGTGATTTGACTATTTATCTGTTTACCGACTACTTTGATTGATACTATGTCGTGCCTGTTGTTTGGAATGGTGACTTCGAATTCTTGCAGAGTGTTTTTCACGAGAAACAGCACTCCTCCGCCCTCTCGGCCTTGTCTATCTTCGGGAAATAGTGAGTACCCGGCAAGAGCAAATTTGCCTAAATAATGCCTGGTGCTCAATTTCATCCTCGATTCTGTGATAGCTTTTATGTCGATACTTTCATTCAATGCAAGGATACCTAATTCTTCGATTTTGTCTCTGAGACTTCTAGCGTTCACGTAGTAACATTTGAGAGTAACTCGGACTGGATTGATGACAGGAACTTTTTTGCTAGGACCCGTGGTGGTGTTTTGATGGGCACTTGTATTTGTTGTGTATCTCGTGTTGAAACGGGCGGAGGTCGCTGTGTCATTTCGTCGGTCACTACTGGCAGAGTTGTTGGTGTGATTTCGTTTACGTTTTTTGACTTATTTTCGTTGACAAGTTCAGCGCCAATGTTTTTAAGGATGTTTTCGATGGTATCAAGTCTACGTGTTAATGCGAGCCTTGTTGGTGATTCTATCAAAGTTATAGTACTTTGGGTCAATCATCGTATCCCATTGATCCGAGAAAGAGATTTTCTGGGCTTTGCAGAAAGTTGCTAGGTGATTGTGAAGCAAAATCATCTTGCTTAACTTGTTTCTACTTTGGTTTGGATGGGGCAGGATGCCAGTGACATGGAGGTTCGCGTGTGAAGGTTTAATATTGTTTAGCATGGCTTCATACCTTTTCCATGTCGATTGCGTCTGCGTCACGTCTGTAGCTCCGACTTGTATCATAATTCGCTTAGATGAATGTATCCTTTCCTTTGCGATTATGCCTTTGACCTCGTCGATTTTCAAATCGGCTTTGCCGAGTTTTTTCAGTTGAATTCTCCCTTTTCGCTGATTTGATTTGAAGAAGGTGACATTGTAATCACCAATCACAATAATTTCCTCTGTATTCTGAGAGTCCATTTCATCGGGCAATGCATCGAATCGGTTACGTGTATTGGGTCGAAAGTGGTGAGATTGTGGTCCAACGTGTGCTGCATTGTCACAGCGTGGCTACCTCCTACTAACTACAGTTGAGTACAGTGCCTCGCTATCTTTGACTGAGTTTACTATCGGTTTAATACAATCGTTTGTCTCAGCGTCTAAAACCGAAAGCTTCTTAGCGAGTTTGGAGTCTAGGTGCACTGGGAGTTCTTTCACTTGATTTTGGGTGGCCTCGACAGTTTCTTTGACAGCTGCTAATTCGCTGCTTATCAGATCTTTAAATTTGTCAAATTGTTTCAGAACGTTTTCCAATTTTATTTTAACCGCTATCAATCGGGTCTCCATGTTAACTGTCTCTGTTATGGATAAGCCATTGAATGAGACTGTCTCTGTTCTGGGTAAGCCATCGGAGGCGTGACTGATTTGTGCTTTCAGTTGTTTGGTTTCCTCTGCCGCCTGACCAGATTTACAGCGCAATGTCTTGCATTCCCCATTTGAGGGACTGCTACGCAGAGTCCTGACAGAGGAGCCAGAAGAACTTTGGCAATCCATTAGTTCGGGGGCGTACGTGGTGTGGCAGATGCGACATTCTAGCTTAGCCTGAACCATCTTGGACTGTTATAGAATTTACCGTCGGGAAAATGGACCGTTAGCCCGAGTTCTATTTTTTGTGATTTCTTGTAGACAGCAGATATGAATGCAATACTATAATTAGATGCGGGATGTTACGATTATGTCGACGATTTGAAAACGGAATTAAAACGGGAATAATACAAATGAGAGTCGGATGCGCGTATCGTTGGGTGCGCGTTAACGCAAGGTTACTTCCTATTGCGGGATTTGGGTAGAATGCAAAGCTAAACTTACTTATAGCTGCTCCCATCTGCTTCTCAATATAGGAATGATATCATGATCCTGGGCACCAACCTTGTACTTGTTGGATGACCGAGTGCATAGACAACGTGTAGGGCCCGAACTCGCGCGACCCGCGGTCAAGTCTGTGGTTATGAAGAACGGAAAATTCTAAAAAAAATACAAATCTCAATTAGTTAATGTCGAACTCCCCTACGATAGTGTAGGTTGGTGTTCTGTAGCCCATACGCTCGTTCATGAATGCTGGCTGGGTACTACAGCCTTGCACGAACACTAATCCCACAGCAAGATAAAAAACTCGTGACATCTCGCGATGATTAGACATGTTTATCATTTGTTATTTTTTTCTAGCATTGTCAATTGTAAATGTTCAGCAATGTGAATGACAAATTGTAACATCCATTTCTATAATAAATAGACGACAGGCCTATAAGAATGATCCATTTATAATTTGATCCTAATTGAACATGCATTGTTAAATTGAAATATCCGTAGTTCTTAATGGATCATTTACAACAAAAAAACGTCGGGTGGTGAAACATGTAACGTTTTGAATCGTGGAGCCATCAAGACCGAGGAGAACCGCAGATGCCTTAGGAAACTGCGTGACGACTCCAATACAATTAACGGCGGTGAGCGATTGGTCTCACCGTTAGTCAGGATTACTAAAGTGGACCTTTAAAACAAAGTTGAACGATTTCACGAACCATATAATTATTTTTTTACAACAATCTAAGATTTGCATCGAACTTACCAAGTTGCTAAGTCGCAATAAGATGTGCTTTGGACGAAAAACTGCTGATTTATTTTGCACACAAATGTTTCATCAGTTGAATAAATATGTTACTATTGAATGAGCTATTCCAACATCACTATAACATGAGTTTATGTAGATACTGAAATACGGCAGTTTCCGGCAGTATGACTGCATAATATAGTACATGCATTTCAACACACGTACATATATTCAACATCAGTACAGGGACAATGGAATCACTACTTCGGAAGTGCGTCTATTTCACCAATGCCTACGAGCTACGAACACGATAGCACATAGCATTACTCGTTGAACCCAACATCTCAAAACCTTCACCAATGACTACGAGCTACGAACACGATAGCACATAGCATTACTCGTTGAACCCAACATCTCAAAACCTTCACCAATGCCTACGAGCTACGAACACGATAGCACATAGCATTACTCGTTGAACCCAACATCTCAAAACCTTCACCAATGCCTACGAGCTACGAACACGATAGCACATAGCATTACTCGTTGAACCCAACATCTCAAAACCTTCACCAATGCCTACGAGCTACGAACACGATAGCACATAGCATTACTCGTTGAACCCAACATCTCAAAACCTTCACCAATGCCTACGAGCTACGAACACGATAGCACATAGCATTACTCGTTGAACCCAACATCTCAAAACCTTCACCAATGCCTACGAGCTACGAACACGATAGCACATAGCATTACTCGTTGAACCCAACATCTCAAAACCTTCACCAATGCCTACGAGCTACGAACACGATAGCACATAGCATTACTCGTTGAACCCAACATCTCAAAACCTTCACCAATGCCTACGAGCTACGAACACGATAGCACATAGCATTACTCGTTGAACCCAACATCTCAAAACCTTCACCAATGCCTACGAGCTACGAACACGATAGCACATAGCATTACTCGTTGAACCCAACATCTCAAAACCTTCACCAATGCCTACGAGCTACGAACACGATAGCACATAGCATTACTCGTTGAGCCCAACATCTCAAAACCTTCACCAATGCCAATAAACCTAACATCTCAAAACCTTCATCTATGCCATCCAGCTACGAACCCAACATCTCAAAACCTTCTTGATTGTTCAACGTCAGCGGGCGTCGTCAGCACACGCATCCGAAGAGGACACAACAATCACCGATGGAGGAGATATGAACCCACTCACAGATGCTCTTCAACAGTGCATATCAAACTGGAAGATTTATCCCATGCCGTTCATCTGTATTAGTAATTTCCATGATAGATATATTGAGGGATAAAAAAAATAATTATTCTGCAAAATGAATCATCATTATGAACCATTTATCTACATAAAAATATATGCGTTGTCCATTTATTTAGATGCATGCATTTTTATCATTTCAATATATTTTTTACGGCTCGCCGAATCTTAAAAAATGTGTATATGAACAATGACGAGAGCTTCATGTAACATTTCTGGAGTCATTTAACAGATGCCATCTTAAAATAAATTTAGAGGGGGCAGCCTGTACATTCGCATCAGGACGTCGGCGTGGTTTTATTGCTTGGGTAGTGTTCCTAAAAGGGAAAAATTCTAGAAAGTGGTAACACTGGCAGATAAAACCGTGGTCGGATGACGCCATAACCTTCAGATGAGCACTGAATAGCAATAGAAGTACGAGGATACCCTCGAGAAACAAACCATCTAGTTGCACGGCCCCACAAAGGGGGATAGTAGAGGGTGCGTTTCAAATAAATTTACCTTCAAACACAAAAAAATACAATGTTAAGTTGGTCAAGACACATATTTTGAGGGTTCCTTTATGAAGAGAATATTGTAAGTAAGTTATATTATTCATGATTTATGATGAGACTCTCTATTTGGTTTGAGTTATATCCACCGGAGCCTCAACGTGAGTCTTAATAGGCTCCCCACAGGACGCGTGAGACTCTCTGGAACCTCTATCTTCAAATCAACACGAGTTAAATTATTCTCCACGCCATAAATGTAATTTTTCCGATAATAAATTCACGAAAAACATAACAGCTTTATGGCGAAACATACACTCATATGAAAGATACAAGTATTTGAAAGTGATTTAGTTTCAAAAAATACGTTCTGTCAATGTTTTCTCAGTTAAAAGTGCGAGACCGATAATCATCAACGTAGAAATATTGTCAAGTGCAAATGTTATACTGTTACAAAGAGTGTGATCAATGTTCAATAAACTTGAACGTGAAAAAAAATTGGATCGAACATCACATTATTTAAGCACACAGATTAGATTAAGGGGTCAGAGTCCACTGGAGATAGCTTTGATGCGCGTCTCTGTCAGCTGCCCCGCAGGCCGCTCTACGAACACAGCAATGTTCCTTGCTGTTAATAATTACAGAATAATGAAATCTTACAAGCAAATAATCATTTTCGATTTGAGGTTCTATTTCAACAGCTCATGGGAATCACATCAAAATCAAAGTTTATTAGAGATATTCACCTATCGTATACCAGATTTACTTGAGGTTAACCAATACTCCGAAATCAATGTCAGCAGCAGGGCCAGACAGCTTACAATGGTTTATTCCTGCTA
The DNA here is from genome assembly GCA_016164225.1 of Gammarus roeselii. NCBI lineage: Eukaryota > Metazoa > Arthropoda > Malacostraca > Amphipoda > Gammaridae > Gammarus > Gammarus roeselii. Next base: position 5,350 of record SDVV010011443.1, on the reverse strand, counting down.
CGTTATAAATGCTAGGTCCTACCCTACCAACGTCCATCCTGTTTTTGAACAAAACACCAACAAGGGGAAAGTGCATCAGGGGCGCGTCAAAACTCATCCATTCACAATCATTCTTCCCTCACGCCTGTCAATTGCACGCGCTTTCGCTACCTCGATCCACGATGATGTGCCTACTTCTAAGAGCCTGCCTCTGGCCATCCATTCACCCATTCACCCAACTTCCCCTAGGCCTACGCCCACTCTCCTCCGTTTTTATTACACTTTTCACCAATCTCCCATTATCCATGCGCATCATGTGTCCGAACAACCTCAGTACATGTGAAGCCCCTCTGTCCTCATACTCCCTTATCATCTGTTTTTATTTGAGCAACGTCATTATTAATCCTATCCCTAACAGTCACTTCAGTCATGCCTCTAACACATTACCACTCAATGTCATTCATCCATACTTCTCTTCCACTCATACACCACACGCCTCAGCCCGTAGAGCACAGATGGGACAACTACTCTCTCATCGCAGCTCTCTCTTCTCAGCTCTCTTCGCTTTCGGCCCCAATGGCATACAGCTCATTACACTCTTCAGTGTACCCAATACTTTACAACCTTCCTATACTCTTGGTAGTTCCCTTAGTTTCCACTAGCCCAGTCTGGTACACATGAGACCCCAGGTACATAAAACACTGAAGTTCCTCCAACAACTCTCCATTTAGGACGACGCTGATCCGTTCGCATCGTCATTCCTCGAACATCTCATAACGATGTTTTTGCTCGCATTAACACGAAGCTTCCTACTCTCACTCACTTAACAAAACTCCGACAATATCTTAGACATTTTCTTCTCCGAATCTGCCACAAGTACCATTTTAGCTTCAAAACGCAATCGACTCAACTGTCAACTTCACCCATTTCATCACAATAACTCTAACCCTCGTTTAAATACACTCACGTTTACCTCCCGGACAACTCTATCCATGTAGAGATTGAAAAGCTAAAAGGACATCTTGCAATCATGTCAGGGTCCCACTTTCACTGGGAACAAAGCACTCACATTGGTCCCGTCTCTGACACATGCTCTGCTGCCAATATAAAAACTATGGACCGCTTTAAACAAAACATTTGCAGACTATATACAAACGCAACACCGCACTGTCGACCCCATCGTAGACATTTTCTAGATCCATGAAGGCCCAAAACATTTTCTTTTTCGTTTGCAAGGTACGTCATAGACTCTACACTGAAAAAATCTGACCAGCATACCCGTTATAATCCCTTTAGCCACGATGTGCCAGATTTCCTTCCCTGCTTATAAAAGTGCACTGCCTCCTACTTTCTTCCTTATGAGAGCCCGCAACAATTCTAGTGACATCCGTGCATCAGTACCCACGGAGACTTTATCAGCCTCTCTGACATCCTTACTATTCGACGAACTTTTAAAATACTCAGACCATCTTTTCCGTACATCACCACTCTCTCACAACATCCGGCCGTTTACAACGGCCACCCCTCCTCAATCCCCGTCCCTTTCTTCCTCACTATTTTCGTCTCTTTACGTAACAGAGTCCTGTTCACTTCAAAATCTTTGCACAACCGCCTACTCCACCTGGCACCAGCGCTCCACTTAGCTCCCAACACTCAACTTTCTCATATTTTCTCTACTATTGCCATAGACCTCCACTAACCTCGCATGAAACCATTCCTCAAAAGCTTTTATCTTCTGTGCCACCACCATATTAACCTCTTCGTTCCACCAATTGCAGCCCTGCCTCCAGCTCCCGCCTGTACGGCGCCCTCCTCACACATTACTCACACATTACAACCCCAAATCTCAAAGTGTCTCGCACTTCTCCTCAACCTTCCCAAGTTCATGACCTCTCACAGTGTCATATTCTGCCATAAACGGCTGCTGGAACTCGTTAACTCTGCTTGCTTCATTCAATTCCATCGCCTTCACTACCTCTTTTCATTCTCTCACTTTTTTACTCCCCTTTCACCCCTGCCACACTCTCAATCTTCCTTCCTCCGGCAGATGATCCGACATTCCTCCAACCTCCCCTGTTAACAACCGCACATCCAATAGCCTTTTCCCAACTGTCCTCAAAATCAGCACAAAATCCAACAACGCTTTATCGACCCCTGCTTCACGGGCATCTTTACTTATGTGTACTTGTGGACATTTTGTTTCTTGAACAAGGTGTCGTCCACCATGAGCCCCCGCTTTAAGCAGTAGTCCATCAGGTTTTCTCCACTGTCATTTCTATCTGGAACATCATACCTCCCTACCACATTCTCAACCGCTAAATTTCCAACGCTCGTATTTGGGTCCCCCAGTACCACCATGTTGTATTGACCTCCAGAACTCTCATAACACTCTCTCAGACTAATCGAAAATGATTCTTTCTCCTCCTCACTCATCTCGCAACATAGTCTGTAACACTTGTGAACAAAAGCCCTATCATGTCATACATGACTTCAACTTTACCCACATCAATCTATTGGATACATCCTTCCACTCCGTAAGCTATTTAGCAATATCAACATCATACCTCGTCGAGCCCCATCTTCTCAAAGCCCGACTTCCTGCCACTCGCTCACCAAACCCACATTCGCCTATATCTTTCAACTTTGTCACTCAGCGCCATCACATCACACTTCCACTTCACAAACCTCACCAATTTCTCTCCTCTTTGCTTCATCGACTCATTTATCGACTCTAACAATGCAGTTCGAAGAGACGTGGGCCTCCTCCTCCCCCCGCACGTCTCGTCTTCTTAGTGGAAGGAAAGTACAGAGGAGAGGATTCTTAGCCTCCTCGCTCCGCACCCATTTGTCGCCTCGTACGACACGAAAAGGGTACGTCACAAGGAAATATGGTCTTGGACTTCCTAAATTTCCAATACCCTGGTCCCTATCCTATGAGGAGAAGAGATCATGGAAAAGTCCACGTATTTACCCTCGCAGTGCCATTAGCCACATGGAAAACGTCTTGCAGCCGCTCAATTTGCACTAATCAAAACTAAAAGAACGCATTCAAGCATTGAAATTAGATTCTTTTTGCAGACTTTACTAATGGATTTAGAAATCCATTCAATCGGTGAAATTACACAATCTTAACGGCCATTATAATGAATCAGAAAAACGCATTCGCGCCATTGAAATCTTCCATTTTTCATAGCCCTCATTACTTGATTTGAATTCAACATATTGTTTTCTGAGCATTTAAATGTGAAGAGAAATATTAATGGTTTAGATTATATCGATACTTCAATCAAGAACCAACTTTCCTGGACAACGTACTCAACACAATGTCTCTTCAGCATTTGAGCCTCGAAATATTGACGAATGTCGATACAGTGGAGATCTTACCTTCGCCGATTAGGTAGATTGTGTTAAACAATTATGAATTCACTATGACTAAAAAACAAATCAAATAATAGTATAGTATTCACGACTCCAAACCATTCAAATGAGTAGAGATGTAAACACAGAACAAATCTACTAGGAGTCCGTCAAGCCATACAAATAGAGTTCTTGAGTTTGAGAGCAAACATTGCCAGCAAAGCTTGGGCTACCGAGTCAACAGATTGCTCACAACAAGTGTAAACACACTAGCAGTCGACCCAGCACAAACACCTCCCTCGATGGATGATCTTATCTCCCCCTAAAAGGCGGAAATTCTTTCTCGAAAGACTGCGGAAGAGCCTCAGACGGATCCCTGATTCCCGAGGCCTTCATTTCCTTTGCATTCGGTGTATGTGTAGAGTTTTGTTGTTCAAATTTTATACCCGAGGAGCAACCGACGGTGTGTAGAGGACGGGGATGGGGGCGTGGTGGGGGGAGTAATGGGTGAAAGTTGGAGAAGGAAAAGAACGTCTGGGAAATTGAATGTTTGCACACAATATTTATAGTGAGAACAAGCTGCAACTTCCTGCTGTAAAGAATTTTCGGGATACTGCGTTGTGTATTCCATTTTACTGGAATTAACAATAACGGGGACCGAGAGACGGATAGAGCAGTTTCACAGACGAATATAAGGTGGCTTATGGCTTGACAACAGCTTGCCAGTGATGATTCGCCCATACCCATGCCTGAATTGAGGTTTGATTATCCTCGAAGTTTAATTAAAGTGGCGTATGGTAGGAGACTATAGCTGGCCGGCAAAATTTGCCCGAACCTAGACTTAGGGAATGATGACTGATTGTAGAAGTTCCAGATGCTCCAAGTTTGATCAATAGCTGACCAGCGATAATCCGCTCATACACAGATCAAAATTTAGGTTGACTTACCGCTAAAATTTTGGTTGATTATGGTTGGCCAATAGCTATCCGGCAATATTTTTCCTATACACGGACATAAATGGAGGATAGGTTATCGTCTAAATCAAAGTCAAGGGCTGACCAACAAAAGTTCACCCACCCATACCCAGACATGTGTTTACTGTGGCTTATCGTCGGTCAACAGGTCACCGACGAAAATTACTCATTTAAATCTGGATTGCTTTGGATTGAGATGTATGAACACCAGCCTGGCTCATCCGCTCCTTCGACACCGCTTGTTTTAATCTAGACTGTTATTATCTCTCCTAGTAAAGCCCTCTAGACCACTTCCACTGGTGCCTATTTTTAGGGAAGCAAGCATTTTGAACGTGGGCCGTCTGCAGGATGTTGAGGCTCTAAAAAATGCTTCCGAATGGCTAGGACAATGAAAGACTTTCACAATTACTTTTGTAAATTCAACAAAATCTAAAAGACTGGAACAGACTTAAAATGCAGGGCAAGTTGGACGCTTACTTTTTGTGTTACGTTCTGGCTTAGTGAAAAACAGGATTACTGTAAAAATGACCTTCCTCGTATAGAAATGGACTGGTTCTGTGTACTCATAATAGTTATTTGCAACAGACAGTATCCACGGATGGGTGATCGCCAGTGAAGCTCAGAGGTTGTGGGTATATTTTTGCCAACATGATTTGATTTGAGCCTAATTTCTACCGGAGCTTCAACGGGGGTCATGATATTTTGCCTACCTTTCATTCACTCCGAGTCTCATTTGTTTTGACAAATTATCCAAATGAATGTCAAATCATGACGCCCGATTTCCTCTGCGCGATGTGGTCTGTTCATCAACTATTAACTATCAGTATGTAAAGTCAATTAAACACAACTTCAGTACTCAGGTCAACAATTGGTCTGTTCATCAACTATTAACTATCAGTATGTAAAGTCAATTAAACACAACTTCAGTACTCAGGTCAACAATTGGTCTGTTCATCAACTATTAACTATCAGTATGTAAAGTCAATTAAACACAACTTCAGTACTCAGGTCAACAATTGGTCTGTTCATCAACTATTAAC
>SDVV010011442.1:0-15846 GCA_016164225.1 Gammarus roeselii | reverse complement strand
AATTATGGTGGAGTGAAGTTCCCCGAGTGGATAGCGTGCTGGATCGAATCATGGTGGAGTGGAGTTCCCCGAGTGGATAGCGTGCTGGATCGAATTATGGTGGAGTGAAGTTCCCCGAGTGGATAACGTGCTGGATCGAATCATGGTAGAGTGGAGTTCCCCGAGTGGATAGCGTGCTGGATCGAATTATGGTGGAGTGGAGTTCCCCGAGTGGATAGCGTGCTGGATCGAATCATGGTGGACTGAAGTTCTCCGAGTGGATAGCGTGCTGGATCGAATCATGGTGGACTGAAGTTCTCCGAGTGGATAGCGTGCTGGATCGAATCATGGTGGACTGAAGTTTTTCCAATGATGAAATCACTGTTCGCTTACATGAATTTAATAGTTGTTGATGCGGAATGTGGGCGCTTCCACAGAACATTTTATCGGAGAGGAGCTGAACTGGTGCGTCACTCGTGTGACCAACCACTAAATAATATTCGACGGAAATCATCCTTTCTGTAGTCCGTGCTTCGTATTTAACGCTACCGCATAGTAATGATTTTTTACCCATGTTGAAGCACTTCTGATATGCTTGGCACGTTGCAATCCGTTCGACTTGAGCGATCAGCTGCTTGAGCTAGTTCAGCTCCAGCAGTGTAAAGATGACTCCGGACCTCATCAGAACAGCGTTCAACATGAGAGGGTCATCATAATGATCGATCTATGATAATATTAATGACAGAAACTCAAGAAATTATGGCTACAAAAAATTTCGTGTTGGCATTCAGCCTCACAATAGCCTGCATTTTGAGTTATTAGGAAAGTTCAAACACCCCACCATTGGTAGCCACGTCGAGAACTACAGTCACCAAATAAATCTCGCCCTCATCATTTACGGTCGAGGACACAAGACGACTCCATGGCGCGTTGCTGTAAGATCTGAGGGAGAAAAGGCCACTTTCAAACCACAGGACAAGTACAATCAAACAATAGGTCTCTCATTGATACTGAAAGCGCAAAATAAATATTTACCTCCTTCTAAAGATTGCCATCTGCTGCCCTGCTTATTTATCCTTCCTTGTTTGCCGAGAATACGGAGATGACAGTCCTCAGAGCGCTCAAAGTCTCAGCAAAATAGGAAAATATTTAATGGCGACACAAAAAAGGATGAAAGTTATACAAGTTGAGTTTGCACTCGAATTTTGGCGTGGACTGTCTTCGTGTGTCATTGAAAAATGCGTGCTCATAAGATGGCGGCATTTTGAAAGTATCCTCTGGCACTCTGACAATTGATTTTAAATTGCATATTGCCCAGAGCGTCGATCACTTCGTAACTTACCAATAGGCAGCAGAACATTCAGAAAGTTGTTTATTTTCATCTCAGCTGATCGCCTTCCAATGATGCCTGATGCCACTACTTCACTTATTTACTTAGTGTTCTCAAATAATTATCAATAAAAGATAGCGACGGTATGAATGTCATGTACTCACATCCATCTAATAAATGTTGTTATACGATTAACAAATCCATGAAAACTGACCATTCCATCAAGTTGTTATTTAAAACTAGATACATTAACTGACAAGGTGAGCAAGAAAAGAAGCGATGTCTCGAGGATAAGCGAGCTTGTCTGTAGAATCTTTCATCAATCCATTCAGTCTTGGATTCTTTTATATTGCCTAATGCAATTATCAACGATGCAGAGTATCCTTAAATAAAGTAATCGTGTGAATAACCGCTAGGTAAATTCCCTTCAATTCAAAACAGTCTTTAATTTGAGAAATACTCCGTATTCATTTCACCCCGCGTTGAAAAAGAGACACTAAAGGTTGTTTTCAGGACAGGGCGGCGCTGTAATGACACCTCGGGAAGACACTAAAGGTTGTTTTCAGAGACTCGGCGGTGCTGTAATGACACCTCGGGAAGATACTAAAGGTTGTTTTCAGAGACACGGCGGCGCTGTAATGACACCTTGGAAAGACGCTGAAGGTTGTTTTCAGAGACAGGGCGGCGCTGTAATGACACCTCGGAAAGACACTGAAGGTTGTTTTCAGAGACAGGGCGGCGCTGTAATGACCCCTCGGGAAGACACTCAAGGTTGTTTTCATAGACACGGCGGCGCTGTAATGACACCTTGGGAAGACACTGAAGGTTGTTTTCAGAGACAGGGCGGTGCTGTAATGACACCTCGGGAAGACTCTGAAGGTTGTTTTCAGAGACAGGGCGGTGCTGTAATGACACCCCGGGAAGACAATAAAGGTTGTTTTCAGAGACAGGGCGGCGCTGTAATGACACCTCGTGCAAACTCTGAAGGTTGTTTTCAGAGACAGGGCGGCGCTGTAATGACACCTCGGGAAGTCAAACGTTCAATGGAGCAGGCGATGAAGATACACCAGGCCCACGGGAGATTGCTAAGGGGCAGACTACCACAACAAGAGAACCCACACAATCTGATTCCTTCGAGCAAATTTACGTTGTTAGGTGTCTTTACCCTTTGACCTTCAGATGTGTTCATGATGAAGGTAAAAGATGGCGCCAAGGTAGAATAATCGATCCTCCACTAACCCGTTAACGCGTTGGAAGGTCAAGGTTACGCGGATGAGGATGTCAGTACAGTTTAACACACTACATTGTACAACGTGAATATAGTTAATATTTGAGTGATAATTCCCCGGTATAATTTGAACGCATTATCTTCACCAATCACAGCGTAGTTGATGTAATTAGATGTACTTCAGGGCTGTGAGAGGACTTCACATTAACAGCTGATGAAGTCATTTAGTAAATAGGGGATTAGAAATTGGTAGGATTCGTTAGGTTCAAGAACAGCTAAATAATTATCAAGAAAGGGCAATAATTGTAGATCAGACTTTGAGTTTTGGTACATAGCAGGACATTCGCATCAATAGCACATGGAATTCAACCATAAATAGACGACAGATTCTTTTTAATGGACACTAATTAAATACGGGCTTGTCAAACACGAGATTTCTCTTGTCTTTTGCATTTCACGAATTGCCCGAGTTTGTCCTAAACTCGGAAAGCTGATAATGCCGTTAAAGTTTAGGGAAATGTTTATTAAGGTCAGAATAATGTTGACCATCGCAAAAGTATATCAGAGTGTCATGCGGATAGCTTTAGATAGTTTCAGGAATAATTCGGTCATTTAAATGCACTGGTCATGAGACAGAGAGATAATGTGAAACTGATCATGTTAGCGTCTTCGCCAAACAACAATGCTCAAGAAATCTAACAGTATCTTTTTAACAAATTACTAACACATTTCATTAGCATAATTGGAGACCTACTTTCTGGAAAATTGGGATTCTGTTTAAACGAACTTAGTGTTACGGATTTAGTTAGGAACTTGTCCTCTGTTGTTCGCGGCTAATTCAACAAAATCAAGGTTTTATAGTTTATAGTTCATCAACGAATGCAATTAGCTGGTACATTTTGATAAACTCTAAATTGTTCATTATCAAAGTAATTTGAAAAATATGACTGAGGAAATGAGAAGGATGAGATTAAGAATTTAGGAAAAGTACTTCATTTATCAATTTCATTAGATCTTCATGGATGTTACCACTTCCTTATGACACCTTGGCCAACTTTCAGTTTGATGACTCGGCCAACATTTAGGTGCCCATCGTTCAAGCTCCGATGATCCTGAGTCAACCTTCAGGCAACCCTCGCCCTGCTTTCAAGCGACCCTAAACAATACTTCAGGCAGCCCTGGGTTAACCCTCAGGTTACCCTGGACCAACCTCCAGGGTGCTCTTGGCCAACCTTCAGGTAACCCTTGGTCATCCTTCAGGTGACCTTTCGCCAAACTTCAGAAAGCTCTCAACCATCCTTCAAGCGACCCTTGGCCATACTCTCAGGTTACCCTGGACCAACCTCCAGGGTGCTCTCGGCCGACCTTCAGGTAACCCTTGGTCATCCTTCAGGTGACCTTTCTCCAAACTTCAGAAAGCTCACAACCATCCTTCAAGCGACCCTTGGCCATACTCTAAGCGACTCTTGGCCATCCTTCAAGCGACCCTAGGCCATCCTTCAAGCAGCCTTTGGTCATTCTTCAAGCAACCCTTCTTCATCCATCGAACATCCCGTGGTCATCCTTCAAGCGACCTTTGGCCATCCTTCAAGCGACTATCAGCCAACCGTCAGGCGACACTTGGCCGTCCTCTTTGCGACTCTCAGTCAACCTTCTGATAACCTTGTGCCCTACTTCAAACGACCCTCTGGCCATCATCAGACAGCATTCCACCGACCTTGAGGCGATCCACTTGGAACCTTTGGGGCCACTCAGCCAACCTATAGGTAACCTTCGGTTGTCTTTCTGGCAACCCTCGACCATCCTTCCGGAGACCTTCAGTTACAATCTAAGCGACCATCGGCCAATCTTCAGGCAACTTCGGCAAACCATCAAAAGTCTACAGCAAACTTCTTGGAGATCCTCGGCCAATATTTAACTACCAATTTTCAACTGTGATCTAGTTCCTACGGCTGCCTCTCCGGCGCAACAATATCTTAAACTGAAGACATCAACCTTCATCTCGTCTGCCTTATCATATGGTGACATACACGCCTCTATGTGTCATGGTGCTCATCCAATCTTTAATTGGCTTAACAGCAGAACGAGATGAGTTTGTCGGACGGGCAATGCTCGTTACTGCATTGATCAACTTCTCACTAGTGTTGCTCGGTCAACTCTATGAAGTGTGCTGTTCAATCGGGGCTGTATTAAGTAACTTTTTATGATGTTCTGATCTTCGTTTAGGTATTTTGAGTTTATACAAAGTTTTGAAAAGGTCATTGAATATCCAATTGCAAAGGACATGAGAGTATTCAACCTCACTATATTTCAACCTGATCTCAGATGGGTCCGATTGCAGAGTGGGCAATGTGGGCAGCTTCACATAGCCTGAAGGGACCCGATTGCAGAGTGGGCAAAGTGGGCAGCTTCACACAGCCTGAAGGGACCCGATTGCAGAGTGGGCAAAGTGGGCAGCTTCACACAGCCTGAAGGGGCCCGATTGCAGAGTGGGCAAAGTGGGCGGCTTCACACAGCCTGAATGGGTCCGATTGCAGAGTGGGAAAAGTGGGCAGCTTCACACAGCCTGAAGGCCCCTTCACACGCTTAACGTGACAAAATTATTGTTGTGCTCCCCAATTATTTCAAGCATCAGCTTTCTGTAATGAAAACCGCTCATAAAAATAAATCTTCAAATAAATTGTTCACTGATTTTCTTTCTATAGTGAGTGCATTTAGAACTGGTCAACTTCAAACCTCATGAATGACTCCAACTAAACAGGTCCTCACCATCATTCTCTTCTTAGCTGAGGCTGCCATGAAGCCCTCACATGACAGAGGATTTTTTTTCGTAGATGTCATGGTTTGGAACAGCTTTAATGATCAATATGTGCGTCATCAAACAAAGTATAGACCCCTATAAAAGTTTTCTAATCCACGACACCTTCGAAATATCTTCCTGAGTGATATGTTATTGTCACGGATTGAGCGACTTTCTACAGACGGCTGTGTACTGCACAACTCATCCGAAAAGTTTCTCGAGGCTATGGCACACACCAACACCAATCCTTCTATACACTTGGCTCGTAACAGAATGTAACTTTTTTGTAATTAGAAAGGTTCGGGGTAATGAAGGTGGTCATAACTCTTGGGCCCCATCAGACGCAGGGAAGTTGATGGGCCATAACACGCAGACTTTTGCAATGATGAGCCTTAACTCCAGAGGGTAACAGACTATAATAATTGCTGCCTTGGTGGCGATCGGACTTGGTGTCTCTTACTCCTCCGCCAGCTCTATGAAGTCTGAATTAAGGACCGATCAGGGTGAGGTAACCCTGACAGGAGTTGGAGGTGTTCAAATCGACCCCAAAAGATTGGCCAGCCATTAGTAATCGGTTGGCTATAGGTTAGCCATTGCTTGACCATCTGGTGGTCATCGGTTGGTTATCGGATGGACATCGGCTTGCTATCGGATAACCATCACTTGGCCATCACCTGGCCCTTTTCTAAACTATCATTTGGCCATCACTTGACTACCAACTGGTCATCGTTTTGCGGAAGACAACACGCCTTTAGCCTCTGAATGGGCCTAAACTCGCAACGTCTTATGTTCGCTCTCAGCTAGAAAGTGAACAGTCCATGCATTTATTTGAGCAAGCAATAGCTGGTGAAATTTTGAACGATAGATATCTAAATAATCTTTCGACTAACTTATACCTAATTAAAGGACTGAAGATATAACATTATGATTGAATTGTCAATACTACATGAGAATATAATATTGATGAAGTTCGTAAAACATGAAAGAAATATCTTTGTAGTGGGTCATAAATAACAATGAGCAAAAATAATGTTTTGAGACTTATCATTGACCTTTGCACTGTTAATATAGGTTTACAGGACTAGTGTCCAGAAAAAAAAAATTATAGTGTTCAATTATGCAACATTATGATAAAGTATAAATTTGAGCACAATTGGAGAATTATTAGAAATGTCACCTCATGAAGTTGAAGGTTTGCGAAGTCATAAACTGTTTTTCGTAAGAAAGTTTTCAGAAAAACACTTTATTTCGTCCTTCTCTCTCAACGTCAAGTGGGGTCGCATTACACACTCTCAACGTCAAGTGGTGTTGCAACACAGTCTCACAACATCAAGTGGTGTTGCATAACATACTTTCAATGTCAAGTGGTGTTTCGTCACACACTCTCAACGTCAATTTGTGTTGCATCACATACTCTTAACGTCATGTGGTGTGGAATCACACACTCTCTACGTCAAGTGGTGTCGCATCACACACTCTCATCCTCAAACGGTGTTGCATCACACACTCTCAACGTCAAGAGGTGTTGCAGCACACACTCTCAACGTCAAGTGGTGTTGCATCACACACTCTCAACGTCAAGTGGTGTTGCATCACACACTCTCAACGTCAAGTGGTGTTGCTTCACACACTCTCAACGTCAAGTGGTGTTGCATCACACATTCTCAACGTCAAGTGGTGTTGCATCACACACTCTCAACGTCAAGTGGTGTTGCATCACACACTCTCAACGTCAAGTGGTGTTGCATCACACACTCTCAACGTCAAGTGGTGTTGCACCACACACTCTCAACGTCAAGTGGTGTTGCATCATACACTCTCAACGTCAAGTGGTGTTGCATCACAAACTCTCAACTTCAAGTGGGGTTTCGTAACACACTCTCAACGTTGTTTTATCTTGGAAAACGTTCTTCCGATTGTTCTCAACATATTACTATTCCACTGTTCCACGTATCAGAATTAAAACAGAAGTTTTTAGGCGCTACACTTGGCCTGAAAATAGGCCAGTACTAGGAAACACGACCGTTTCCATTGGTCATGTTTCTCTGAATGAAATCAGATCTCAATCATCATAGGCGTCCCAACGCAAATAATAATTTCAGCACGTTTTAGTCGTCTATTAGTAATAAATAAGATTTAAAAAAGAGCGCGTCAATATTCCCCACTAACTTCGACAGTCTTAATTGAACAATCATCCATAAACCGGCTCTTAAGGGAATAATTCCGGTCTCAGTATCGGCCTAAGCCCTCCCTGAGCTCGTCTTAGCGGCGCCGGCCAATATGCGCAATGGTGATACTTTCAATCGACTTGACTAATTTCTTGCCAGGCACTGCCTTACGATACAATCGAATTTTTGGTCAACCGAAAGGCGTTTTATGCCAGACGGAAAAGCCAAATTTTTGTTCAACCGAGAGGTGTTTTATTTTACCAAGCTGCGGTAGATTATGTATGTCTTTGAAGACATTTAATTTGAAAAGAGAGTTTGTGATACTGTCTCAATTTTATATTTAATTAGGCCCCGGATTCATCAAGATTGAATATCTGTTTATGTCAGAGTTTCCAACGAACTGTGTCACCAATGCAGCGGCCCCTTTCTCAGTGTCTACGGGTGAGATAAGTCATACCTACATGACTGAATGCAATAGTCTACGGGCGAGATTCCTCATCCCTAGATGCTGAATGCAATAGTCTACGGATGAGATAAGTCATCCGTACATGACTGAATGCCACATTCTACGGATGAGATAAGTCATCCCAACATGACTGAATATCACCCACAGAAACTCATTCGTGGAGCTACGTGTTTTCAGGGTTTATGGTTTTGATAATTTTTTTGATGTTTATATCAGAGACAATAAATTACACCGTAAGGCAAAGGCTTCAGTTGAATCCTTTATTAACAAATCGTCCGTCATTAGGTCCGTTCACCAGGCTGCTGCAGCGGCTACTATATTAAATTGTTGACAATTCTCTTCCACCCTCATGTAATCTGTTTAGAGACACAATTCGGCAAGATAAATTACAATAGATATTAATAAATTAGTTCGCGGCCTTAGGTTAATGAAGCAGAGGGCGCTACAAATCTGATTAATTCAATTCCCATGCCTGCGCGTGTCGGTGTAATTGATCGTCTCTGATATCGTCCTCCAAACTCATTGAGTCCAACAGATGCATCGATAAAGCGCCTCAAAGTGAGTAGTATATCATGCAGAAGTAAATTCATGTTAATTTGAAAATTGCACGTAATTAAAGGCCGACTAAGATCTCGCCTAGCCGAATGTTCATATCACCATTGATCTCAACTGATCAAACAAATCATCAAGCATTTCTTCAAATCATTGTTTATAAGATGGTCATTTTTGAAATGGAGTTTCCTTGGAATTTTAATTATATTTACACTTAAAAAACAGTACCCTTTTGATATGTGAACAGTTAAAATATGCCAGCTAGCCTACATGTTTCCGATGATAGGTAAATAATAACTTTAGCCGGGGCTAAACATGCGACGTCGGATGACTGTTGCAGTGGCCAGGTTAGCACTGACGCATATCAATGAGGAACTAGGTCATAATTACCACTTGCAGCATCAGTTTATTTGTCCATGGCGAACGACGGTGCACAGAGACACGGACATATGATGTCTCGCCCGATGGCTCAATGAGGAGAGAATGAACGACGGTGCACAGAGACACGGACATATGATGTCTCGCCCGATGGCTCAATGAGGAGAGAATGAACGACGGTGCACAGAGACACGGACATATGATGTCTCGCCCGATGGCTCAATGAGGGGAGAATGAACGACGGTGCACAGATACACGGACATATGATGTCTCGCCCAATGGCTCAATGAGGGGAGAATGAACGACGGTGCACAGAGACACGGACATATGATGTCTCGCCCAATGGCTCAATGAGGGGAGAATGAACGACGGTGCATAGAGACACGGACATATGATGTCTCTCCCGATGGCTCAATGAGGAGAGAATCATGGGAACTAGTTTGGGAAATGACTTTCCTCAGAGAATTCATGAAATAAAACGAACAGTAATTGTTGAGATTCGATGACAGACAATTAAAGTGATTACGTCGGATGTTCCTCTTTTTGCAATGTAAAAAGCTGCAATGTAAAAAGCTGTAAGATGTCAAGTAATATACAACGAATGTATAGAGGTCAACATGCATTACAATGTAAAACTTTTTCATCAATTTCAGACGCGTAAAAACTCTTCATATTTTTAGATTTTACGACTATACAAAAATGTTCGAGCAGCGGTAGTCCGCGTCAACGTAAATCATATTAACAAAAAATATACAAAGGAAATTACTTTTTGGTTGTCACTGTGCCTGGTATACTGTAATTAAAAAAAGTGAAATGCCCCCATGTTATAATATTGCTGAAGTAAATTCATCCCTTTTAAAATATTCTGAGGGTCAGGGTTTACAACCAGGCATCCCAAGAATCCGTGATCCATGTTGATTATGAGGAAATTTATTTCCCGTTTTTTGTTGTCCCAGGATAATCCGGTGTTTTCATTGGAGTGATATTGCATTTTATATAGTTACTAATTCATATCATTTTGACACGTAAATCAAATCCACAACAATAGTGCCGACATCAACACACGCACGCGCTTGTACGAAACACTTTTTCATTGCCGCTTTAACTGCGCTGAATAGCACCGTCTTCTGCCTGATTCTTCATAATAAGTTGAGACCACGACCCAACAACAGCAGAGCTGATGGTCTGTCCCCTTCAAATTATTGTGCAGCTAAATAATACATCATTGGTTTAATGTGTTTTTCGATATTGCCCAGTTATTACAGGGCAGCCCGTGGCTGCCCTGTAGCCGGTCGTTTAGAATCTTGCTACCGTTTCCACCGCGTATAGTAGAGGGCGACTAAAAGACGCCCAGTAGCCGGGAGTAGAATCATGCTACCGTAACCCCTGCCTGTCGTAAAAGGCAACTGAAATGGGCTGGGCGAAAATGGTAGGAATCGTTTTCTCTCTAAGACCCTTCCTCAAAGACGGCAAGACTGAATGTGCGTGGCTGTAGTACGAATGAGGTAAAGAGGAGAGAGAATGGTAAGATGTGTGTGAGGAGGAAGTTTAATGTGTTGGCGCTGAGTGAGAGGAAATTGAAAGGTAAGGGTGGATGTGAGTTTGGTGAGGTAAGTGGAAGAAAGTCTGGTGTAGAAGAAGGTTGGTCACGAGCAGGTGTGGTCTTGATATTGAGTGATCGTTTACCTGGTAGCGGTTCCGAATGGAAGGAGGTGTCCTCAAGATTGATGATGACCTTAATGCGAGAGTTGGAGATTTAGTGGTGGGCAATGTGATAGGAAGGAATGACGTTCCCGGTAGAAATGACAGTGGAGAGAACCTGATAGGGCTGTGTATGGAGCAGGAGTTGGTGTTCGGGAACAGTTTGTTCAAGCAGCGAGATATCCACGAGTACACAGGGGTAAAGATGGCCCGTGGTGCAGCGGTGGAGAGAGCGCTGATGGATTTTGTGCTGATATCGAGGAGAGTGGTGGGGAGGCTGTTGGATGTGCGGGTTTTGAGAGGGGAGGGTGGAGGAGTGTCTGACCATTTGCTGGTGGAAGGTAGACTAAGAGTGGAGTAGAGGTGGGGGGGCAACAAACGAGTGGGAGGGGGAAGAGAGGTAGTGAAAGTGAGTGAAATGAATCTGAAAAGTAGAGCCGAGGAGTTTTTTCAGCGGGCGTTGAGGGAAGAATACAACAACGTGAGAAGACAGGACCTGAGAGATGCGGAGGAAGAATGGAAGATGTTAAAGAAAGCGTTGCTGAGATGTGCGAAGAAGGTGTGAGGTGCGCGCCTTGTGGGAGGGTGCCGAAGGAAAGATTGCGAGCGGTGGAAAGAGGAGGTCGAACTGGCGGTGGTACGGTAAAGAGAAGCGTTTGGGGAGTGGTTGCAGGTGGAGTCGGTGGTGGCTTATGAAAGTTACAGAAAGAGGAGAAACGAGGTGAAGCGGGTAGTGAGGAGAGCCAGAAGGGACGCTGATGCCAGGTGGGGCAGACATTTGTGCCAGAATATTGAGAAGAACAAAAAGATGTTCAGGAAAGAGGTCAAGAGTGTGAGAAAGGGAGAGACCGGAAAGGAGAGAGTGGTGAAAGATGAAGACGGCCAGGTTTTGGTGGAGAGTTGTGATGTACGGAATAGGTGGGCCGAGTATTTTGATAAGCTGTTGAATGTCCAGGATGACAAGGAGGCTGACATTGTTGCTGTGGGTGGTGGTGTTCGAATGTCAGTTTTGGGAGAAAAACTTGTGACTGACATTACCAGGGAAGAGCTGCAGGAGGCGGTGGAGGTGATGAAAACAGGGAAAGCCCCTGGTTTGAATGACGTTGCGACCGAGTTCCTGAAGAAGGGTGAAGTAACGATTGTTGGATGGTTGGCGAGGTTACTGAACTTGTGTTTTGTGACAGGCGTGGTACCAATTGAGTGGCGCAGTGCCTGCATTGTTCCGCGATATAAGGACCATGGAGATGAAAATGAATGCTGCAACTCGAGAGGTATCAGTCTGTTATGTGTGGTTGGTAAGTTGTACGGGAGAGTGCTGGTCAAAAAGATTAGAGACTGTGCGGATTGCGCAACTGGAGAGGAACGGTGTGTCTTTAGGAGTGGTAGAGGGTGTGTCGATCAAACTTTTGCAGTGAGACAGGTCTGTGAGAAGTACCTTGCAAAAGGAAATGATGTGTTCTGGGCCTTCGTGGATCTGGAAAAGGCATACGACAGAATTGACAGGGAAGCGCTGTAGAGGCTATTGCGTTTATATGGAGTGGGCGGACATCTGTTGAAAGCGGTGCAAAGTTTATATGTTGGCAGCCGAGCATGTGTCAGAGTGAGAAACGAGGTGAGTGATTGGTTCACAGTGAAAGTGGAACTGAGACAAGGCTGCTTGATGTCTTCCTGGCTGTTGAACCTCTATATGGATGGAGTGGTCAGGGAGGTGAACGCGAGTGTGCTGGGTCGTGGCTTGGAACTGTTGGAAGCGAATAGGCGGAGTTGGTGGATGATACGGCCCTGGTGGCGGATTCAGAGGAGAAGCTATGTAGACTAGTATCTGAGTTTGGTAGAGTGTGTGAGAGGAGGAAGCTTCGAGTGAACCTGGGTAAAAGTTAAGTAATGAGATGCTCGAGGATTGTAGATGCGAGCAAAATTAGTGTCCCCCTTAATGGAGAGCTCTTTGAGGAAGTTCAAGTATCTGGGCTCCCATGTCGAGATTGTGGAAGAAGGGTGTAGAGCGTTGGGTGCATTGAAGAGTGTAATGAGGAGCAGGACGTTGGGGACGGAAGCAAAGGGAAGGCTGTATGAGGGTGTTGTTGTCCCAACTGTGCTGTACGGAGCTGAGACTTGGGGGGGGGTGAGCAGAAGAGAGAAGAAGGTTAAATGTTTTGGCGATAAAATGTTCGAGAAGCAAGGATGGAGTAACGTTGAGAGACCGGATCACCAACGACGTGGTTCGAATCTGAACAGGGATGGTGAAGAAGTTGGAGGACAAAGTGAATTCGCGTGTACTGAGATGGTTCGGGCACATGGAGAGGATGGATGAAGGGAGATTGGTAAAAAGGGGTGTTGAATGCGAAAGCGAGTGGTCGCAGGCCTAGAGGTAGACCAAAATTTGAGTGGATGGATGGTGTGAAGCAGGCGTTGGGAAGGAGAAACACGAATGTGGAAGTTGCGAGAGAGCGTGCAATGAACAGGCGTGAGTGGGGAATGGTTGTGAATGGTTGATATGGATGCTGCTCTGATGTGCTTTACCGCCCTTGGCATCACGTTGTCGAGATGGTCGTGAGTGGGGGGGGCGTCCATTATGACGCGGCGGGGGTAAACCCGTAAAAACTGTTGGGGCCCTGCTGAGACAACGAATCCTCGGACCGCACTCGTGACCCAGAGTGTCTGTTGCGGGGTTACCAGCTGGACCCTTTAGCACAAAAGGGCTAAGTTGAGTGTGAGCGTGTGAGGGTGTGAGGTGCCTTTTGCCGTCGGCCACACCCCTTTCTGGGGGATACGGCCTATTGTCTGCATCTGTATCTGAATTAAAATTCAACAGTGTGTGTTTTCGAGCATACGTTTGTTGCATGAAGATGAATTACAATTTATTCCATTCCTCGTTTTTTTATAAAGCCTTTTCAAATTCGTAAAAAAATAGGGCCAAAAGGTTTCTTTTTAAAACGTCTGGCTATATGTACCACTAATCTAGTGCCCATACCCCACATTCGACGGTTGAAAATATGATAGAAATTGTTTCTATCATAAAGTGGAATATACTGAAATTTTCCGGGAATTATGTATGAAGGCCAATCCTGTCTCATAACTCCGGGACAAACGAGACTGTTGAAAAGTAGAAACCCTAGCATGAATCCCTACTATACTTGATGCTAATTGTCGAATCGTAAACGTAAAATAGTAATGCGGTTTGTTTTATTATCTATTGGAATTTCTGCACTCAATCCTCATCTGAAAACAGAACTGCTGCTAATGTATTACTAATGATCAACAATTTATGCAATCCATTTCTAATATCAAACTAACTTGGTGAAACAATAATTGAGAATTTCAGATCAAATAACCCGAGAGTGATGATATCAATTGATTTTTAAACAATTGAAAAAAATAGTTTATGAGCTATTGTTTTTGAATAAAGGGAAACTGGTTTCGAAATACATAATGTTTTTTTGTTGGCAGAAAGCAGAAAAAACACCCACCCAACGAATTTCCTTTATGATTCCGACAAAATACCTCATTCTATCCCGTCGACGTGGCCTCACGAAAGCCAATATGTGTCCCTGGGGCAATTCTCCTCGGCAGAGCCTGATGTTAACAAAATAGTAGCCAAAAAATATCCAATATTGCCCGGAACGTGCCCATCGTTATTTTCAAAGGGAAACACATTTTTGGCGAGTAATGGGAAGGGGATGCGGGTAGGGTTACTCTAATTTTGCTGAGGAATGATCATTCATCATGCCAAAAAGTTCATCACGGCTATGAAAAATTATTTTGATCGATTGAAAACATCGTTCGAAGTTGGGCTACCGACAATGCACACTGGAGGCATAAAAACAGAACGCTTAGAATCAGGAAGTAGAGAAACCGAACGTTTAAAAATTGTCAAATTGTCAATGCACACCGGCACAGGAAACCAGACCGCTTATAAACAGAACGCTTAGAACCAAAACGTTTTAAAAATCGCAAAAATGTCAATGCGCACCGGGGACAGGAAACCAGAACGACACGATTGTCATCCTTCCTACCCCATGAATTATTATTTGGCACTGGACGGCCCAGTGTTGGGTAGAGAGGTTTATTAGGGAATTATGCAATACATTTGACAACGAATAGAGACACTATTTATATTAAATGAACAATATTACATTTAGAAAAATATGGATAGAATAAAATTAATAGAGCAGATAAAATGAATGCACAGCAGAAGAAAATTGTCTTGATCAAATCTGACGTCTCTGTACATAGAAAGAGTACACTCTCATAACTATAACCCCAGTAGGGTAAGGGCACTGTTAAAGGAAGAGTAAACTCCCTGATCAGTGGCCCCAGTAGGGTGAGGGCGCAGTTGTTGGGAGCTGGTACTTTACCGACTTTACTATAAAAAAGGGAAAAGCAGAATTGATACTAAATGTTTATATATAGTCGAAGATGATGTCACGTTCGTGCAGGTTAAGTTGAGTTAAAACTGCAATTTCAACCAACTGAGAAATTCTGAAAATTGATCCATGAGTATGATAAAGCGTCCACCTCAAAAGTTCCCACTGCACATGACAGGCTGTCCAGGCATCACCGGGAGTATGCCTGATCTCTTGCAGAGGCACTAGGATAACTTCTTACAGACTTACTTTACCATAATACACTAACATGACTACGAAGAAGAATCTACATGGTAACGTCACACGGAATTAAAATTTCACAAAGAAAAAAACTATAGGGATTTCGAAATTACATCGCATAAACGTATACATTTGTCTTGGACAGTTTATCAGAGCAAGAACATGACTGCAACAATGAAATACATCTCGGTATTTACTATACTTAAATGTCTGATTGTATTTTTAAGCAAACTGTCGCCTAGCCTATCTGTCTCCAGCAGATGGTCGCAGCGATTCTAGAAGAAGAGCGTCTTCCCACTTGCACGCCTTGTCAACTCTGCTCCGCCTCTTGCAAACTCGTTCCATCTGAAATCAATCATCGGTTCCTTTAGACCGAGTAATGAAATCGTGATGATGAATGTGCCTAGCACGCTTCTCGGTGAAGGGCGTTGGAAGGAGAAGAGTACCGTGTGCGTGGCTTGGCTGTGAACTGCACCGTGATCGCTTCTCGGTGAAGGGCGTTAGGAGAAGAAGAGTACCGTGTGCGTGGCTTGGCTGTGAATTGCACCGTGATCGCTTCTCGGTGAAGGGCGTTAGGAGAAGAAGAGTACCGTGTGCGTGGCTTGGCTGTGAACTGCACCGTGATCGCTTCTCGGTGAAG
>SDVV010011441.1:0-15846 GCA_016164225.1 Gammarus roeselii | reverse complement strand
CACCGAAATGCTGACCTTTCCACTTGTTGTACAGTCACAAATGGCCTACACTTACAACGGCTCTCGTCTATGCAACCTAACCCGGGACAGACGTTATCCTAACTGACACAAGAAATGCTGACGTCTCCACTTGATTGACAAGCACAAATGGCCAACACTTACAACGGTTCTCGTGCGAGTAGAAGAAATACACAAAACGTACAGACTTAAAATTAGGCATCAATGTAGATATCAACACGACGGAGTTATTTAGTACAACAAAACTATCCTACGCTTACAGAAGTACAGTTTGGAATCCTACCCAGGGCTCGTAGTCGCTGACAGCAGCGACTATACATGAATATAAATAAAGCGATATGCAAAGTGTATAACACGGCTCCCAATGATAGTCTCACACAAGCAAAGGATCATGGGGGAGGAACTTAATATCGTTAGGGAGAACAAGGGTCATTGAAAGCTTCTAAGTGAACCAAACTGTGCCTCTAGCTGAGAGGTTGGTACAAATTAAACTTCACGGCTGGGCAGGTAAAAAACATTTAATGAAATCTGCTACTGCTACGCAATCGGATTTGTTTAATGAATACTAGCGCGTTAATGGCAATGCACTTTGATTGTTGAGCAAAATATCATGTTGAAAGCAGTACCACTATACATTCGCAGACAATGCAGTTACCCTCCCAGATGGCAGTGTGCTTCGGACAAAGAAATTTCCACAAAAAATCAACTGTGCTACATAAGATATTTTTTACGTAATACAAGATTTGGTGCTTGTGTTGGAGCCAAATCTGTAACACAGAATTCTTGTGTTACCAACAACGACGTTCACAACACAATACGCTAACATTACGATGACAACGCCGTTGCGTCTGGATTTGTATCCGCTATCGCGTTTACGAGCTCATAATTATTATGAACATTCAAATAATCTACATCTTAGTTAAATTAATGGGGCTACACACAATTAATAGCAGCATAACTCGTCAGTTATGTAAGGGGTGTTCCCAAAAATCTGTCTCACAATATTCAATTGTTCGCCAAAGGCGGTCGAGATGCGACGAGCACAACCAATTCTTCCGACGTCCCCACATCCACCACTACGCTTTACCCATACTAAAACACGATCAGTTCTACACACCAAACAATCGGTAAGAGCAACCTCGCCAGCAGGGAAGAATGCGGTAACATTGGAGAGCATCGAGCCAGGGTGATGGCGAAGCGTGTTGTTCAGCCGTAGTGTGCGTCACTAGACAGTCAGATGGCGGAGGATCGATCGTTGTGTGTGTTCAGTGGATAGCTGCCAGAAGCAGAGCACTTATTTGGTGGCAGTAGGGGGGCGGAGGAGAGCGACCGATGGATCAATAACTGCCTGCACAGTGTCAAGTGTTGTACCTACGCGAACACGCCACTGCATTACGAGTGCGTCCCTACACTGTCATCGAGAAGTGCAACTATCACTTTAGTTTTGATGTGAATTAAAAACTGACAGCTGTGAAAATCATACATCATGTTTCTTTACACCATGCAAATAAATAGTAAGTTTTACAATACTAACGAAAAGTTGGGTAGCAATGGAGCATTCTACGGTGGCAACGTTATATCAAGCCTATTCCAGATCGAAATTTGCGTCAGACAGCAACTTGTATTTCTAATGGAATGTCGTTTGAATAGACAACATTTACGATTAGATAACGGCAGTTATTTTATACAATCTAGGACAACAAAATCACTGTTTAGAAACTTTAATTCATGATTTATACATGGTAAGCAACCGAGAAAACGTCATACCATACATTTGAAACGTTTTCCATTTTTATTCAGGTATAATCTGAACATCATGTTCGGAAACCTCAGTATGCGCGTCCCCGTTTCCAACAACAAACCATTAGCCCACCTTAGCTAATAAACGAGAAATTATCGTTCAGTGTCAATCATACAACAGTCATTGTCGAGCACTAGAGCTATTATAGGCATTTTGTCAAGTGAGAATGAAGTGCAGGCAATAATAGATCGGATGTGTAAAAATAGTACAGCATGGTGGCCATGCAGTAGATGGCTGTCTGGAGAATGTGGCAACCCTACCCGGCCAACCAAGACTCTCGGTCCGACAACATATCAGACACCGCCTGCCTAGCACATGCTGCGGCTTCAATTTTACTCGTCATATTCCGCATTTGTGATTAAAACTGTGATTGTTTCGTCGAGGAAGTGTTCAAGTCAGCGCTCGTACTTGCTGGGTCACCCACTTCTGTCATCGACACGATGGATCACTTTCTGGTAGGTGAGATATTGGTATAAGAGTGTGCCATGTAAAAACAAAGGTCGATCATGGCCATCGGTGCGCGGTTGGCTGGCTTGGTTTGGTCGGTGGGTGCTGCTGCTATGCCGCATCAACCACTCGTTGCCACAGTGTGTAAGAATATTGTGTTTGCTGGTCATACAAGGATCAACTTTACATCAGCAATTACTTTGGTCGGATAGTGCATCCGGCAGGGCATTTTGTTAGGAATTGCATGAGACTTGACACGGAAGGGCAGGTGTGAATCAATCGCTACTTCTGTTGTTTCGAAGTATTTAACATTGATTGTTGATGCATATCACGTGCATGCATTGCATACCCGTAATTAATGGTGGATCGCCGCGTCATGAATACGTCGATCACTATCTGCATATCTTAATATTTGTCGATCACTAGCGTGAACTGTCGAACGTGTTTTTCGATTGATACCCGATTTTTTTTTCGGTATGTGAATAAAATTAAACACATGAATGAACAAGTAAATATAAGTGGCACAGCTGTGTACAAATTTGTAACGAGCGAATTCATCAGAAAGGCGTGCTACCGATTGAAGTAGCTACTTCTTTTCTATAACTACAGCGTCAAAGAAGAATAAATCAAATTTGAAACTTTTTTAGCAATACGGATAGTGCTTTCTGAAATATTTGAAATGTATTATTTCCACATCGATTAACAAAAAGATATACAATAAATAAGTGAATGTAAACTTTACACAATATGAGCCTGATAATACAAGTGGAATAAATGTATGGTAAGATGTACGAAAATGCCAGAGACTGATGTTTAAATATGAATGTACTGTCGCCAGCAATAGTTCGCGACCTTGATAATGAACATGGATCATTGTAGCCAATGTCCGTTGTTTAGATGTGAATGTACTTCCGCCAGCGGCGTCATCAAATAACAAATCAAATTGGGAACTTTTCGCCGACCTTGATTCAAAGGTCATCGATTTTTTTTTCCGACGACCTTATATTTATAGCGAACTTCTGCGTTCAGCGCGCAGGAAGGAAACATTTATCATCACGCATGGTGATCGAAACCTGTACCCATATAAGTGCATGTTAAACGACGGGAAACGTTTTGAACCTTGTTCTAGTAGCTAGCTAGTTAAAATGTTTGATTATTCAATTTTGAATGCTATTTGACGATTTTTTTAATATAAAATATGTGCAATGGTAAATGTGCTTGCTTTTTGACAATTTTTTCAAATATAAAATTTGCGCAATGGTAAATATGCTTGCTATTTGACGATTTTTTTAAATATAAAACTTGCGCAATGGTAAATGTGCTTGCTATCTGACGATTTTTTTGTAATATAAAATTTGCGCAATGGTAAATGTGCTTGAGTGTTTTAGTAAAGCACAGTTCGAATAACTTGGGGTAAAAATTAATGTTCTTTACAACATGACCTTTTCATTTGTAATATTGATGGTCTTCCGAATGGACAATTAAGATAAAAACGAAGCTATTAGGCGATGTTTCAGTATCCAACTGAAGAAAGCTGTGGAACCAAGGTGGTCTTCGCTGTAAGTTTACTGCACAATATGTTCGTCCACATCTGTATACTGTACACGAAAGAATACCATCATCTAAGGCGAAAGTGCTGCACTTGTGCAATGCGAATACCCACGCTTGTATCCACTCCATGAAATCAGGGTTGTCTAAGGCGGTAACGACGGCACTGACGTCCTTCTGCTGGCAATCTTCCATGCTGTGGAGGTCTGGCTCAACCTCACGTGACAGCTCTAGAGCTTCCCTGACGTCCGTTGCAGAAGTGCCGAGGCGTACTAGCATAGCCTGCCGTATCCTCTTCATGTATAAGAGATGCACGGCACTGTCATGAGCTACGATCACAAAGGAACAAGCTTCATTGTCGTTATTAACTATTGCCTGTCTCAGTACGAGACGCGAAAATATCCCACTAGTGCGCCAGGCATCCTGAGGTCGCGATGCGGAGTGGAGGCGCTCGCTTTAGGCATACTCTTCCAGGCACGAGACTGACTGTGTCGATTTACCTCCACCTCCTTGTCCTTTGTTGCAAAGGCCAAATAATTCAGGTGTGCACTTGCTGATCGATGAGGTACACTTGCACGCCACAGTAGCGATCCCCAAGAAGCCGTGTCGCTACATCAACTTGATAGTTAGATAAAGAATGTCTAGATGTCTCCCCTGCGTGGATTCGACTACGACTGTAGAAAGTAGCACTTTCAACTAAAGTTCGCCAGCCTTCATATTATTAATGAAAATAAGACCTCGAGCTTTTCGTACTTCGGGTTTTCGGGCTTTTCTCTTTGGCAAGTATATTTATTGCAAGGCGAATCCACGATTTATCGAAACTAATCAAAATACGCCCATAATAACACTACATAAGATTTCAAATTGAGTAATAAAGTTCCGATACATATAATCTTGGAAAATAAATAATTAAACGTAACTTTAAACATTAAATTAAAAAGCATTGATTCGAATTGCAGGGGCTAAACAGGTAACAATTCTAACTTCAGTTATTCACTGAAGTATAAACATCCGCGTTAAATAATTGAACTCATAAGAATTTTGTGTTTCAATTATATAAGTCAACTCGCGAACTTGTTTATAAATTTACGGTACGTTTTATTTCGCTGATAGGATTTTACAAAACTCTTGGACATTTAAGTGAATTCAATAGGGTGCCGAAACCCGGACGTCAAACGAATTGCCACATGTCGCAAGGCGAGTGTTTCTAAACAAACCTCGTCGCCCGTCAAATTTGATAGACTGTAATTAGGGCCATGTATTTGACACCATTTTGCGATTAGAAATGTATCTATTTTTTATTACAACTTAAATACACATGATTTCCCTTCAAAAAAGATGAATTGAACGCATGTCTTTAATTACGCCCAACGTAAATGAATGTTTGAGGAACAATGTTCAGAAATAATTGCCATGACAACATGTAGCGACGTTTGGCAACTACTCGTTACAAGTCTGCAGTGCCGTCGGACTTCGGCACCATATTGCCTACACATTTCAATATAAATGAGCACCTCACTAGCAACAATTTTTCTAATGTTTCAGATCCAGATACACTTTTTTCAAATATACTGTGCCTGCAGTATTGAGTGCATTACAAGCAACGCTACTCAGTAATGTTTGTTGTACGCATTCGATCCAAAACCCTTACTTCTGAATGAGAGGTCACCGCTTGCCTCCGACGTTCCTGTGCACAGTAGCAAAAGAAAGTACGTTGAAGATTTAATAACGACAGAAAATCTCGAATAATGATTCTTTGCGATGTATTTGAACTTGATGGAAAATTTATTTCTAGAACTTGTTGAAAAGCTTTGTCCAGAGCACTGACCGTCTCAAACATTCAACATTCATTTCACGCGGGAGAAGTTTTTTGTTTCTTTGTAATAGACTAATCGTTAACAAATTTTATTTGCTACTGTACATGTGATGCAAATCGCGTTCCTAGCCTACTGCAGGTGCTCAATGTGTTGTGCTCTTACCTTGAGGAGATGAGGCGTCTGAAAGCGTGAAAACGAACAAAAATATGACATTAATTGAGAAAATAATTATTTACAGAACACATTCAATCGATTCATTTGGAGCAAAATAATTTACGCTATGCATGAGCGGACAGAAATTCTGTTGTATAAAATAACAAGTAAATATCATGATTCCTACACACAAAGCAAGGGTTTTTATGCTCACTGACAGGGTATGCCTCCCCAGAATAAAGGGTGCGATCATAGCTCCTTCTATAAAGAAATATTAGGTACTGTTTTGAGTGGAAAGAATACGCGACTTTCACAAATAAATCGACCACTTATTCAATAAATGCAACTATTTATGAAGATTGTTAGCAATTACAGATTGATTTGTAATCAAGGTGTACAAATTGCGGACTGGTGTGCAGAATATTTGTAAGCTCAATGAGCTCTGACATCGCAGCATCGAACGCTGAATAACGGCACCATTTGAACAATATCATTCTCGCATGCAAGTGAAATCAAACCGTATATAATACATGGTTCAGTTCCCCCCCCCCCGTGTGTATAATACATGGTTCAGTTCCCCCTGTTGTGTGATACATGGTTCAGTTCCCCCTGTGTGTATAATACATGGTTCAGTTCCCCCTGATGTGTGATACATGGTTCAGTTCCCCCCCGTGTGTATAATACATGGTTCAGTTCCTCCTGTTGTGTGATACATGGTTCAGTTCCCCCCCGTGTGTATAATGCATGGTTCAGTTCCCCCTGTTGTGCCATACATGGTTCAGTTCCCTCTGTGTGTATAATACATATTTCAGTTCCCCCCCGTGTGTATAATACATGGTTCAGTTCCCTCTGTGTGTATAATACATGGTTCAGTTCCCCCTGTGTGTATAATACATGGTTCAGTTCCCTCTGTTTGAATAACACATGGTTCAATTCCCCCTGTGCGTATAATACATGGTTCAGTTCCCCCCGTGTGTATAATACATGGTTCAGTTCCCCCTGTGTGTATAATAGATGGTTCAGTTCCCTCTGTGTGTATAATAAATGGTTCAGTTCCTCCTGTTTGAATAACACATGGTTCAGTTCCCCCTGTGTGTATAATACATGGTTCAGTTCCCCTCGTGTTTAAAATATGGTTCAGTTCCCCCCGTGTGTATAATACATGGTTCAGTTCCCCCCGTGTGTATAATACATGGTTCAGTTCCCCTTGTGTGTATAATAGATGGTTTAGTTCCCGTTGTGTGTATAATGAATGGTTTAGTTCCTCCTGTGTGTATAATACATTCAGTTTCCCCTGTGTGTATAATAGATGGTTCAGTTCCCGTTGCGTGTGTATAATAAATGGTTCAGTTCCCCCTTGTGTGTACAATACATGGTTCAGTTCCCCCTGTGTGTATAATACATGGTTCAGTTCCCCTCGTGTGTATAATACATGATTCAGTTACCCCTGTGTGTATAATACATGGTTCAGTTCCCCCTGTGTGTATAATAAATTGTTCAGTTCCCCTGTTTGTATAAAACATGGCTCAGTTCTTCCTGTGTATATAATACATGGTTCAGTTCCCCCTAAGCGTATAATACATGGTTCAGTTACCCCTGTGTTTATAATACATGATTCAGTTCCCCTGTGCGTATAATACATGGTTCAGTTCCCCCTGTGTTTATAATACATGGTTCAGTTCCTCCTGTTTGAATGAAACATGGTTCAGTTCCTCCTGTGTGTATAATACATGGTTCAGTTCCAACCGTGCATAAAAAACATGGTTCAGTTCCTCCTGTGTGTATAATACATGGTTCAGTTCCCCCTGTGTGTAAGAGACATGGTTCAGTTCCCCCTGTGTGTATAATACATGGTTCAGTTCCCCCTGTGTGTATAATACATGGTTCAGTTCCCCCTGTGTGTATAATACATGGTTTAGTTCCCCTCGTGTGTAAAATACACGGTTCAGTTCCACCCGTGTGTATAATACATGGTTCAGTTCTCCCCGTGTGTATAATACATGGTTCAGTTCCCCCCGTGTGTATAGTACATAGTTCATTTCTCCTGTGTGTATAATACATGGTTCAGTTCCCGCTGTGTGTATAATACATGGTTCAGTTCTTCCTGTGAATACAATACATGGTTCAGTTCCCCCTATGTGTATAAGACATGGTTCAGTTCCCCCTGTGTCTATAATACATTGTTCAGTTCCCACTGTGTGTATAATACATTGTTCAGTTCCCCTGTGTGTATAATACATGGTTCGGTTCCCCCTGTGTGTATAATACATGGTTCAGTTCCCCTGTTTGTATAATACATGATTCAGTTACCCCTGTGTGCATAATACATGATTCAGTTCCCCTGTGTATATAATGCATGGTTTAGTTCCCCCTGTGTTTATAATACATGGTTCAGTTCCTCCTGTTTGAATGAAACCTGGTTCAGTTCCTCCTGTGTGTATAATACATGGTTCAGTTCCAACCGTGTACAAAAAAACACGGTTCAGTTCCCCCGAGTATATAATACATGGTTCAGTTCCCCCGTGTATATAGTTCATGGTTCAGTTCTCCCTGTGTGTATAATACATGGTTCAGTTCCTCCTGTGTGTATAATACATGGTTCAGTTCCCCCTGTGTGTATAAGACATGGTTCAGTTCCCCCTGTGTGTATAATACATGGTTCAGTTTCTCCTATGTGTATAATACATGGTTCAGTTCCCCCTGTGTGTATAATACATGGTTCAGTTCCCCCGGTGTGTATAATACATGGTTCAGTTCCCCTCGTGAGTAAAATACACGGTTCAGTTCCACCCGTGTGTATAATACACGGTTCAGTTTTCCCCGTGTGTATAATACATGGTTCAGTTCCCTCCGTGTGTATAATACATGGTTCAGTTCTCCTGTGTGTATAATACATGGTTCAGTTCCCGTTGTGAGTATAATACGTAGTTCAGTTCCCCCTGTGTGTATAATACATGGTTCAGTTCCCCCGTGTATATAATTCATGGTTCAGTTCTCCCTGTGTGTATAATACATGGTTCAGTTCCTCCTGTGTGTATAATACATGGTTCAGTTACCCCTGCGTGTATAATAAATGGTTCATTCCCCCCTGTGTGTATATTGCAAGGTTCAGTTCCCCCTGCGTGTATAATACATGGTTTAGTTCCCCCTGTTTGTATAATACATAGTTCAGTTCTTCTTGTTTATATAATACATGGTTCAGTTCCCCCTGTGTGTATAATACATGGTTCAGTTCCCCCTGCGTGTATAACACATGGTTCAGTTACCCCTGTGTGTATAATACATGGTTCAGTGCCCCCTGTGCATATAATACATAGTTCAGTTCCCCCTTTGTATATAATACATGGTTCAGTTCCCCCTGTGTATATGATACATGATTCAGTTCCCCCTTTGTGTATAATACATGGTTCAGTTTCTTCTGTTTGAATAAAACATGGTTCAGTTCCTCCTGTGTGTATAATACATGATTCAGTTCCCCCCCCCTGGGTATAATACATAGATCAGTTCTCCTGTGTGTATAATACACGGTTCAGTTCTCCCCGTATGTATAATACATAGTTCAGTTCCCCCCGTGTGTATTATACATGGTTCAGTTACCCCTTGTGTGTATAATACATGGTTTAGTTCCTCCCGTGTGTTTAATACATGGTTTAGTTTTCCCTTTGTACATAATACATGTTACAGTTTACCCTTTGTAAATAATACATGTTGCAGTTTCCCCGTGTGTATATTCCATGGTTCAGTTCCCCCGTGTGTATAAAACATGGTTCAGTTCCCCCCCCCCTGCGTATAATACATGGTTCAGTTCCCCCCGTGTGTATGATGCATGTTTCAGTTCCCCCCGAGTGTATAATACATGGTTCAGTTCCCCCCGTGTGTATAATTCATGGTCATGTTCCCCCTGTGTACATAATACATGGTTCAGTTCCCTTTGTGTGTATAATGCATGGTTCAGTTCCCCCCGAGTGTATAATACATGGCTCAATTTTCCCATGTGTATAATACACGGTTCAGTTCCCTCTGAGTGTATAACACATGGTTCAGTTCCCCTCGTGTGTATAATACAAGGCTCAGTTTTCCCGAGTGTATAATACATGGTTCAGTTCCCCCTTTGTCTATAATACATGGTTCAGTTCTCCCTTTGTATATAATACATGGTTCAGTTCCCCCTGTGTATATAATACATGTTTCAGTACCCCCTGTGTGTATAATACATGGTTCAGTTCTCCTCGTGTGTATAATACGTGGTTTAGTTCCCCCTGTTGTGTAATACATGGTTCAGTTCTCCTTGTGGGTATAATACATGGTTCAGTTCTCCCTGTGTGCATAGTACATGGTTCAGTTCTCCCTGTGTATTCAATACATGGTTCAGTTCCCCCTGTGTATATAATACATGGTTCAGTTCTCCTCGTGTGTATAATACATGATTCAGTTCCCCCCCTGTGTATATAATACATGGTTCAGTTCCCCCCTTGTGTATATAATACATGGTTCAGTCCCCCCCGTGTATATATGATACATGGTTCAGTTCCCCCAGTTGTGTAATACATGGTTCAGTTCTCCCTGTTGTGTAATACATGGTTCAGTTCTCCCTGTGTGTATAATACATGGTTCAGTTCTCCCTGTGTGTATAATACATGGTTCAGTTCTCCCTGTGTGCATAATACATGGTTCAGTTCTCCCTGTGTGTATAATACACGGTTCAGTTCTCCCTGTGTGCATAATACATTGTTCAGTTCTTCGTGTGTTTAGTACATGGTTCAGTTCTCCCTGTGTATATAATACATGGTTCAGTTCTCCGTGTGTTTAGTACATGGTTCAGTTCTCCCTGTGTATATAATACATAGTTCAGTTCCCCCTGTGTATGTAATACATGGTTTACTTCCCCTCGTGTGTATAAAACATGGTTTAGTTCCCCTCTTGTGTATATAATACAAGGTTCAGTTCCACCTGTTGTGTGATACATGGTTCAGTTCTCCTTGTGTGTATAATACATGGTTCAGTTCTTCCTGGGTGCATAATACATGGTTAAGTCCTCCCGTGTGTATAATACATGGTTCAGTTCCCGCCACGTGTTTATAATACATGATTCAGTTCCCCCCGTGTGTATGATACATGGTTCAGTTCCCCCGTGTGTATAATACAAGGTTCAGTTTCCCCCGTGTGTATAATACATAGTTCAATTCTCCCTGTGTTTAATGATTGTTTCAGTTCCCCTTGTGTGTATAATACATGGTTCAGTCACCCCCGTGTGTATAATACATGGTTTAGTTCCTCCGTGTGTACAAACCATGGTCGAGTTCACTCCGTGTGTATAATGCATGGTTCAGTTCCCCCTGTGTGTATAATACATGGTTCAGTTCCCCTGTGTGTATAATACATGGTTCAGTTCCCCTGTGTGTATAATGCATGGTTCAGTTCCCCCTGTGTGTATTATACATGGTTCAGTTCCTCCTGTGTGTATAATACATGGTTTAGTTCATCCTGTGGATGTAATACATGGTTCAGTTCCCCCTGTGTGTATAATACATAGCTCAGTTCTCCTTTGTGTATAATACATGGTTCAGTTTTCCGTGAGTATAATACATGGTTCAGTTCCCCCCGTGTGTATAATACATGGTTCAGTTCCCTCCCGTGTGTATAACACAGGTTCAGTTCCCCCCGTGTGTATAATACATGGGTCAGTTCTCCCTGTGTATAATACATGGTTCAGATCCCCCCGTGTGTATAATACATGGTTCAGTTCTCCCTGTGTGTATAATGCATGGTTCAGTTCCCCCTGTGTGTATAATACATGGTTCAGTTCCTTCTGTGTATGTAATACATGGTTCAGTTCCCCCTGAATAATACATGGCTCAAATCCCCCTGTGTATGTAATGCATGGTTCAGTTCCCCCCGTGTGTATAATACATGGTTCAGTTCCCCCTCTGTATATAATCCATGGTTCAGTTTCCCCTGTGTGTATAATACATGGCTCAGTTTCCCCTGTGTGTATAATACATGATTCAGTTTCCCTGTGTGTATAATACATGGTTCAGTTCCCCCTGTGTATATAATCCATGGTTCAGTTTCTCCTGTGTGTTTAATACATGGCTCAGTTTTCCTGTGTGTATAATACATGATTCAGTTCATCCTGTGGATGTAATACATTGTTCAGTTCCCCCTGTATGTATTATACATGGTTCAGTTCCTCCTGTGTGTATAATACATGGTTCAGTTCAGGAGAATACATTATTATTGCATAGCCCCAACTTGTCCCGAATAAATGTAGTTGTGTCCCGTCGGAAAAAGCATTACTATTACATTTACTTTGCAGCCACAGATTGTGTTTTGCCAGTTTAATTCAGTCAACGTTTTCATAACATGTATCCGGCACCTGTCCTTACCAAGGTTTAATAATCTGTTTTAGGTATTGGTCTTAAAGGTTACTGCAACTGAAGTGATATTCTTAATTTACAAGATAAATGGACGGATTTCTATGTCATGGCGTGAATATTTTTTTCTTTCTCTAATTAAATGTGTCTTTCAAGAATTTCTGGCATTAATCTCTTTTAGCCGGTGGTATCAGTCATCCCATTCAATCGCTAACACCGGCCAACAGATACGAGTGCTTGCCTGTCGCCGTTTCATTCATCCATGCACTCCAGATATGAAGGGAATGAACTGAAGCATGAAAATGCAGGGTTTACAAGATTTTCGCTCGTGCCCTAGCACCTTCTTTGTGCCATTTCAAACTCGCTCTGATGTGCGATTCAAGGTTCAACAACTCTGTTTACTAGGAAGATCGCGAGTGAGAATTATCGTATACGATGGTCGTGTTGTTTCATACTATTCTGAGATCTACACAAACAACAGCAGATGTTCGGCTACCAGCTGGTATTGTTAATCGTATGCTGCTTGGCCTTGCCCCTTCCTACCACTTTCACGGCCCTTCCAATTGTAGTTGTTGGAGGTGCAATTTGTCCGTCGCAATGGCTGCAAACAGACTGGCTATGCTAGGAGTAAAGCCCTGAATATATTCACTATCGATACTCGAACCAACTGAAGGCGGATTCACTCGAGCCCTGATACGTGACGGTGTTCTGTTACTTGTAATTGTCAACTTAAAGCTTCCACGCTAGACAACATAAAACTGTTAACAGCGACAATGAATGATCTATAATTCATTTTACAGCGTGTGTTCGCTCTCAACAAGAGCGTGTGTGTGTGTGTTCTCAACAGCGTGTCAAGTCACTAAAACAATGTGTTGAATGACTACAAGAATGATGCATCGGTTTGAAAAGTGCGTTTTTTCACTGGAATGACGAGTGTCGTACATCATTCGACAGAGCCTCGGACCATTGGACCCTAAATCCAAAAAAAATTGTTTGTCTGTTGTAGCGTTCGGACATGAATTGATGCAACTTTTACAGATGTGAAGTAATCATGAGCTAGCTGTACATCATTGGACAGCTCATGTGACGCAATACAATTTGAGGCAGAGCCCTCTTCGAAACTTACATTTTTAAAGAGGAATAAAAATATCAATTTTGAATGGCTCCTCCGCGTACAGTATTGAAGATATCATAACCATACGCCATATATTTTCAAATGTACCGTAGGGTAGCTACTATGGTCGTGTGATTGATACCATAATTGGGTGTTGAGTTTTTAAAGAAGGTTTCTTGAACTAATTTCTCACCGTAGCAACAGTTTTGAGGTTATCATGACATGGTTACATCAGTTGAACGGTCTTATGGAACCATGATTAAATGTACTTTTTTCAAATTTCAATTGACATTTTGCGAACTTTGAGATTTTAAATATTCGTCTCTCCTCCTACATGTTTGAAGCTGTCATCGCGCGCAAGATATCTTCTGTGTGCTGTACTACAATCATTTTTTTATTGAGAATAAATACATGAAATATTCAAATTGATTTTAAACAGTCTTCTTCCCTCCTTTACTTGTGAAGGGATCATAGCATGCACTTCATCATTGAGAATGAATCGTGGGGTATATATAATAGATTTTTCGCCGCGTGTCGTTTCTTTTTTTTCGTTTCCCAGTCTCATCGGAGAGACGCGAAGTTTTATTTCGCAGTGCCGTTGTTTGTTCAGCTAAATGACGGTGCTTTATATAATTCGAAAGGGATTTGAACCACAATTTTCCGTCTGTAAGTAGCAAGGCGCGGACAAAAGGACTTGAACAGTCATGACATTTACATGTCCTGCAATATCTCATCGGCAAGCTCTGTGGAGTAGGTACTGCAATATAATATGAATAGGTTTTAAATTTATAATTAAAATTAGACGAAACTTTTCTTACAACAACGAACATTTTCGAAACTACCGCCGTCATGTCGCACAATGCATCGTTACAAAGGTATCGCAAAGTACCTACTTCGATAATAAAGTTTCTTTCGCCATTTATGTATCGAGATGGAATATGTAATGTATGAGACCTCCATAAATTACAAGCTATCTGCCTCCTCCGACAGTTATTAGGTCACATGACATGTACATAATTGATAAGCTCTTGTGACATAGCGATTTTTTTTTGACAAATGTCAAACTTGAAATATTTGCACAATCATATAAAATTTTCAAGCTTTTAGCGTTTTTTTTTTATTTGCCGTTCCTCGTACAGTTTTGAAGCTATCGTCGCAGGGGAAAAAAACACTCTAAAACTTGTGAACTGTACCAAAATTAATACCTTTTCACAAATGGCATAACGAAAATTGAAGAATGCTGGTTTCGAAATCCAAAATAAATCGGAAAACAATTACGAGTTTTTCCTCTTACAGTTAAAAATTATCAAGCAACGCAATCAATAATTTAAAAACTTTTGTGGAGTACGTGAGCAAGTTTATTGGTGTCCTACAGTTTTAAAGGGATCATGACCTGCAGCCGTTTGACATCAGGGCTCCAACACCGAACACCATTATGCTTCGGTCCAAACGAGTGTATATTTTGAAACTGTATTTAATCAATGAATAAAAACGATTATAGTGAACATTGTATGCTGTCGTATCTATGATACTGGACACTCTGTTGCTTTTGATCAAAATATTATAAGAAGATATATGATATTTCATGCCTGGATAACATTACAGATATCTTGTCTCTCAATAATGCTCACGAGGGAACTGGAGACCTGGGTCATTCTCTAATAAAATAAACCTTCCCCACCAATAACGTTGAATTTGGGGAGAGATACCTCAGAGGAGGCGAAAAATAATATCAGCTATATCTTTTTAATAGCTTAATCGAACGACTATAAAAACAAATTAATTTCAAAAGCGCAGCCCCAAAGACGTTTAATTTTCAAAAGAACATCAATTGCCAATCAACTCGTTAGTATCGAGATTCGGGAAAATTCTCATTTTTCCATTCGATACCTCGCTGAAAGTTTTTATTGTAGCAAGAGTACTACTCATAAAATTCTCTGAACGCAACTGAGAATAAAGTCATACAAGTTCCAGAAGTGCCAAGAGCTTAGCGAAACCCATAAAAATCGACGTTTGCCACGTTGTTCCTGGGTAACAGATTCACATTGATCTACAAAAAACACTTCTCGGACGGTTGGAGTGATTCAAGTTTAGGCCACCTTCTAATGATCTAAATTCAATGTTCTGGGGCGCCGCTAACCCTCATCAACATCATGAAGATTGTGAGGTGAATTTTTTTTTAATTGATTTGATCCTCATTTCCACCAGAGCCTCAACGTGAGTCATAATAGGCTCCCCCGTAGGGCTCGACGATCATTGATTAAAGCAAGCTCGCACGCCTAAGTGTGCGAGGGAAAAACAAAACAGCGCTTTCAACGTTAGAAAAAAGTGAAAGTTTTAGCAATAATAGACGCACGCTGGTGCGCAAAAGAAACAACGCTTACTCGAAACGGACCTCCGCTTCCAATCTTTTAGAACATTAAGTTTGATATGTACGCACCCTAGTGCGTACAGGTAGCATCTTTGAGGTTAGTATAAGATCAGTGGTTACACGGGCAAATTCAGCTCCGACAGCAACGCAACACAATATTTACAGCTACGCGGTTTAGTTGTTCAAATACAGTTTATTAATTT
>SDVV010011440.1:0-15847 GCA_016164225.1 Gammarus roeselii | reverse complement strand
ATGTAGTAACTGACTCAACTGCATTTTCAATGTTCCTAACCTTCCTTTAGAGGCCTCAATGGTGGACTCGTCCCTGACTATTTACAGTGGTCCTATCAGGACCTTCACCTGCCCGGGCACATCTTGTAGGCTCGTTCACAACTTTTTCCAGTGAGCCCCTTCATGGTCTGAAGGGCTCGTTCCGTAGCTCGAGTCGAGTCAGGACTTGAAGGATCGTCGTGACCGTACATGGCTCGGATCCCCTCGATGTGGAGTTCTGTTAGCGGATCTGTCACTTTGACGTCCACCTCCTCCTCAGGGTGCCGGCCGACGGTGTTCTGGGACTCCTGTTCGGCGTAGGAGTCACTGGTGCGGGCGGCCGTCTCGATCTCGCAGAACAGGCGGCGGACGCACGGCATCGAGTCCACCTCCGGCACCTGAACCAGGACAGAAAATAAGTCAAACAAGTTCCTATAAAAAGAATACTCTTCGACGAATGTGATTATCTGAAAATCAGATTGTTTCAGATAACTGTGCGTACACATTCACGAAACTCTGACCAGGGTTTCATCTGTATAGCTTGAAACCTACGAAAATGATTTGCTTTCTATTCAGCTTTTAATCGGTACACGTAAAGACGGATTTCTGAAAATTGAATTTCCCTTAAATAAGTTGCTGCCAAGTGTGATAGTACGTTTCTTGTCAGCATTCATCAATTAAGGTAGTTGGAATGTCTTTCTGTGCTGAAAAATCACATTTTACAGTACAGTAATCGCATCGAGCAAGTGCTTTTATTATACCTAACTACCTGTTTCCTGACCTCTAAGCAATGGTTTCAGGTGTATGAGCCTCACCTCTAACCAGCGATCCATCACACCTAATCGACGCTTTCCTCACCAAAAAGAACGGTTCCCAAGCATCTAACCGACGCTTTTCTCTCCCCAAACGACGGTTCCCTCAACCCCAACGGATAGTTCCATCGCCTCCAGCCGACGATGCTTGCACCTCGCGTCTAACCGATGTTTCAATCATCTCCAACCGACGCTTTCTTGACCTCTAACGACAGTTTCCCACATCTGACCATTGATATCGTAAGTTCCAAGCTGCCTTTCCCTCACCTCAACGGACAGTTCCAGTATCTCAATCCAGCGGATCCATCACCTTTGTACTGTTGACACTAAGAAAATTGGCCCTCGCAACAGATCTTAGGAACAAATTAGTGTAGCATAAACATTTTTGTTTCCGTATCTTCGCAGTTCTCAATAAGTAATTGGTTTCATAAACTTGTCATCAATACAAATCGCTTTTTGTTAGTGCTAGCAGCTACTTAGTTTAAGAAAAAATGGTGTTGGCTCGGTAAATAAGTGTGTTACAACTTTTCGACTATATAATTGCAAATCACCTTCTCTTCATCCTTATCCATCTATTCGGCAATCACCAACACACGATTCTGCACAGCATAAAAAGGTCAAGGGTACTCCTCTCATTGCGGTGCCCTAAAAATTAAAAGTTAGCACGACGCTCCCTAAACCTCTTCTACAATAAAATATCTAAACAGTAAACTTTACTGATACTTGACCTTGAATTAAAGATATAACGCTCGTTAGCCACACCGTCAACAGAGGCAAATCCTGTTGCACCTGTTACAGTGGCATGTGCAAAAATGATGCATGTGCAATGAATAACTGGTACTGCACGTTATGCAAAAGCAAAAAATGCACCAGGACCAGCAAGCCTAAAAACATAGAGCTGCCGTGCTGCTCAAACACTCCGTTGGCCAGCGCTCCCCCCGCAAAAAACGCAATAAGGAGAAGTTTATCCTTTCCCACAGGGCAGTTCATCTGGTGATAGATACTCACTCAACGTACCGAACTCTTAATCTACCACCCTCGTACTTCTGAACCGAGTCCATAACCCCTACTTCTCCTTCTGATACCAAGCCCCTAATCGTCGCCACAATAGAAAAATCCCCACCAACAAAACCGGTTCACTGTGAAATATCCTGCACCAGTACCTGGCCAACAGAGAATAATAAGACCCCTAAGACCATACTCCTTAGTGATATCATCATGGCAAACGTGATAACGTCCGACCTTTCAGATAGATGTACTTTTCCCAAAATAAACATCAATGATTACAGTGCTCTGTATAAAATCATTGCGAGCGCATATCCTTTTAAAAATTACATTATCGTGCCGACGGACCGCTTCGAAAATGAAAAAGTAGTAAAAATATCCACAGCAATTTAGCGAAAAATTGAAATGTTAAGATGTACATGACAGAACCCCTCATACTTAAAACGATGGAACAGAGACACCGTTTTATGAGTCTATGGCACTCCTTGAAACTCAGAGCTATTCCAACAGTCAATCTACGTAACAAATCCACTGGCGCCCTTGACGAACAATTTTTCTTTCCGGAAAATGCAAGTCTAAATAAAAAGGGAATTATGACATTTCTCAACATGGAGGTACATTATGTACCTTACTGGATTGAGAATTGCCACCCCACAATGTCAGCGACAAGCAGTCGCAAATCCGGTGCCCTCCCTTCCTTTGCTTCCCTTCTTCATTCGGCCATAATCTCGAATCATCGCCCCACCACACGTCTGCAAGGACATCAGCTCAGAGACAACTCACACCGTATCCCCCACCTTCACCTTAGAGCCATCAGTAAACCTACCCAAGAGGAACGCCTACCCCATGCCCTAAAAGATACTGACACTTCACTTCCCAAACTCCATAATTCACGAACGATACATACTTATTTCTACCCGGCTCGTCTTCAGTCCCACATTTTTTTCTACTTTGTCACATATCAACCTTCCCTACAATGCTGCTACAACCCGGTTTTATAGTAAACGGTTCTCCCGTCAGAAATCTAATTACATCTCTCCTCCAACGTTCTCTGATGCTGCGCAGCAATCTAAGCCCCCTTCTATCTCATATGCTGCCAATTATTTAGACAGCGGTTACCAACAAGTGCCTCCTCATCATCCCCACGCCAACAGCTCCCAATCAGTGCATCCTCATCCTCCCCTCCCAAACTGTTCCCAGCCAGCAACCCCTTACCTTCCCCATTCATACAAATTCCCATCAGCGTCCCCTCACCACCTTCACTCTAACAACTACAAATCAGGGCATCCTGATTTTCCACACACAAACAGCCCCCAGTCATCTCCTATTTACAATACTCACACGAACAGCTTCTAGTCTATGCCCCTCACTATCCCCACACCAACAGCACCCTTCCTATCAATCCCTCACAAACAGCTTACCACCAGCGTCTTCCCTTCACCCTCACGCCAACAACTACCAATCAGCTCCTCCCTATCACCCATACACAAATACCGCTCAGTAA
Source organism: Gammarus roeselii (assembly GCA_016164225.1). Lineage (NCBI taxonomy): Eukaryota > Metazoa > Arthropoda > Malacostraca > Amphipoda > Gammaridae > Gammarus > Gammarus roeselii. Next base: position 12,508 of record SDVV010011440.1, on the reverse strand, counting down.
GTGCCTCCTTACCATACTCACACCAATAGCCTTCAATCAGCGTATCATTCGCATACCAACAGCTTACAGTCAGAGCCATATCATCATCCCCTCAGCAAATGTTTTCAGCCAACACAACCTCATCATCCCAACAATAACAGCCTCCAATCAGCACCCCCTAATTTTCCCCTTACAAAAAGCTTGAAATCAGCGGCACCTCATCATCACCATATCTACAGCTACAAGTCAGCTCTCTCTCAACATCCTGCTCACCATACCTTCGAAACAGCTTCCTCTCCTCATCTCTGCACCATGAGCTCCCAATCAGGGCCTCCTCAATATCATTATTCCCAAATCAACAGCTTCCTATCGGTGTCTTCTCATCGTCCTCATAACAACAGCTTTCATTCAGGGTGCCTTAATAGCCCCTAATAAACTCCCTTTTGTCACTTTGAAAAAAATGGCACACAATCTGCGCCTTCTCACCCTCTCCATAACAACAACGCCCAGTCAGCGCCAGCTCATCATTCTTACTTCAATGGCAACATTTCAGCGCCTACTTATCACCCCCACAACAACAGCCACGCTCCTGGTGCTCCCTGTCAGAACCACTACTCTCCCTCTAATCACACCCAGAGCCACACAAGCTATTTCAAATATTCATTTTGCGACTCCTGACTCGGAGAAATTACTCAGCAGCAATATAAGTCAACAAAATACGGTCAGTAGCCCTTCAGTCAAAATCAATCTAGTCAAGAACGGGCGTCTCTTCAGCCATGTCCTCTGTCAGTCGTGCGTTCCAACAGCAATGGCCGCGAGCAGTCATCCAATTTCATTCAAAATAGGGCCTCCACAATCTAGCGAGAAGACAGGTAATAAACATTCACATAACCATGTATACAATAAAATTGCTATGGTCTTAAATAATCTGAAATTACGAATAAAGCCAAGTCTGAAAGATGGCCACGGCCTAATACATGCCCTTGGTCAATCATGGAAGTACAAAATTTGGTTTTGTCCTGAACAAGACATTGATTCGTTACAGGGCGCCGCTTGAAAGGAGGCCGACATGAACATGGACAACTATTAAAATTTCATCCGAAGAAACGGCTTGACAATACCTACCTGATATATACGGAACAGTACTCCTACAACAGAAACTTCAATCAAGCCCTGGGAGACATAGTCGCACAATGCTGAGCAACGCTTTGAGACTACAGATTGACATCGTTCAGGAAGACGGCCGGGCCAATTCAACAATAAGGTCTAGCAAGCCACACTTGAAAAGCAATCAGTCAGGTCTCAGTGTATCCGTTCACTTTGAAGATCATCATTGCAACGCACTATTACGTAGAGAACTCACAATACAGCGTCCCAACAGCCAGGACCTCATCACAAACAACACTACGGCCATTGCCAGCAGCAAGTCCAATCGTAGCAATAGTTATCGGAGAGCGAGCACCCGCGCACACGTGACTATATTTTAATCGGATCCCTCATGTGCCGGTAGACAAAGCAAGCAAGCCTCAACGAAAAGACAAGGAAGACATGCAAATAAAAGAATGAATGTGCGATGTCTCTTGTGTAAGATCGACCAGATCAAACCAATGATAAGAGATGAAAATGTCTATATACTCTGTCGTACTGAGACATGGCTGGCACCCAGCATAGATAGCAACTTTATTCAGATAGATGGGTATGAACTGTTCAGAAAAGACCGATTTAGATGAGAAGGCGGTGCCTGTATATATGCTATACATCAGTATATAACCAGGACTATGGAAACAGTTGGAATCGGCGACAAAATGAACGATGTTCATTTTACAGTTCAAGTAAGAAAAACTAAATCCTCTATCGACGGAGCCATTTACAGACCACCCAAAGCCAGCCACCAGTCAATCAGTCACATAGACCCCAATTTCCAGAAATCAGCTTATTTTAGAAGAACATGTACGTCTAAGCAGATTTCAATGAAGATCAATTAATACTTAATAAATTTGGCCCAATAATTGAAAAACTAAAACTTTAGCAGCTCATTGAGGTAACAACTAAAATCTCATAAGACAGGATCTCATTGCTCGATCTGATAAATACGAACGATCGATCGTCTGTCATAAGCACCAACGTTTGTGAGTCACCTACCGACCACCAAGAAACCCATCTGCCCGATCACAGTGGCCAAAGAAAACCGAATACCAGTCATCCCGACTTATAGAAAAAAAAATCACCAGATTCACTGAAACTAGAGTTTCAACGATGTGAATATTCAAGCGGCCGTATTCGTAGACACGTTCTCAGTAGCTCTCGACACTGTAGCACCAAAGAAAATAACTCGCCTTCCAATCACATGGATGACTCGTAAACTCAATCAGGAAAAAAAAGGATCTCCATGGAGTATTGAAAAGAAACAGCCACGAAAAATAACGACGATACAAATAACAAGGATTCAATAGATGAATCACGTGTTTTAAATGATTTACGATCGGTTTCCGATTCACTGGAGAAACGTGTAAGAAAACTAATATGCAAGACAGAATTTACACCTTTCTGATTTGGAGAAAGCAATAGACAACCCGAAGGAGATTTGGAATATTGTTGAAAACATTGTGCTCCACAAGAAACCAAAAAAGTCTTTTAATTAAGAAAACCCTACAGCAACAGACAAATATTTCAATGATTTTTTCGTTAACGTTGAAAAGCTCATATACGAAGAGGTTATGATCGAACACAACAAAATTTCTTCAGATGAAGACAAAACACCGGCAATGCAAAAGCCAACTCGGCTCACATTTCTCACCCATAAAAACTCAATACCTAAGGAAGACTGCCTCGGCCAAATACTCGCTTAAAATCCTCAATTCTCACGGGGACGATGAGATCGCGTTACAGTACGTCAAGAACGGGATAGATTTTTATTTTTGCCGTATCTCCAAATAGATGAGCAGCCGTATCACTAGCTGCTAATTTTTTTGTGGTATTTCCAGCTGCTCATCATCTCTAGCTGCTCATTATTGCGACAAGACCTACCCTAAAAATTGGAAACACGCGCTCATCAAAGCTATCAATAAAAACGGAAAGGTAAATGACCCCTCAAATCATCGACCCATGAGCCTCCTACCAGTCACTTCCATAATCATGGAAAAGATTATTGCGTGCCAACTCCATACCTACCTTCGGGAGCCAAACCTGATCAATGATTCTCAGTATGCATTCAGACAGAAGACCTCTACTGAAGACGCACTACTCAAAATCTCTGAACACGTACATAGACGAAAACAGTCCATCGTTACTTGCGCTGCTTGACCCCTCAAAAGCATTCGACAGTGTAAATCACGACATCTTGCTGAAAAAAACTTCCACAACTGAACGTCCATACATCTTGGTTTGAAAGCTACATCAGGCCTCGAATTCAATCGGTCCTGTTAGACGGAAAGATTATCTTTCCTCCAAAACCGGTAAATTTCGGAGTTCCACAGGGATCGATTCTCGTACCTATTATTTTCCTGCAGCTTATTACTGACATTAAATTGGGAAACCATCTCGATACCGCCAGAATTACATTAAAAGCCAATGATGTCAATTGATGTTTGTCGGACCGGCATGCAAATTATAAATTCCTAAAAAGATGCAGAGACGGTGTTTACTCGCATTAATGCTTGGTATTCCTCAAATGGGCTCAAAGTTAATACAATTAGACAACGGGTATGTTTCTGGGATCTCAAGAAAATAGAAGGAAGGTACCCGAGAACTTTGCCGTCGATTGTATAGGCACAAAAATCCCTCTTGATAACAGAGTCAGAAGTCTTGTAGTTTGTCTTTGTCTTGATCCCAATATGACCTTTCGGAAACCATGTCGAGAAGCCTTATTCCCAACTGAATGGTACACTCATATTGCACAGTCGAACGAAGAAACAACTCGAACCTAAGTCTAGACTTCTTGTTCTCAACACTCTGATTTTTTCCCATTTGAACTACTGCTCTACCATGTGGGGTAATTGCAAGAAAACATTGCTCATGCACATTCAACGTAGCATAAACTTCACCGCAAAAATAACCCATATTGGTAACTTCAGAAAGAGAGACCACGTGACGCCTATTCTAAAGAAACTTGACTGGCAGAACATTCATGAACGACTGAAGCTTAGTAAAGCTATACAAATATTTAAAATTCAGATGAAGCTTTCAAGTTCAAATGGTGTTGTGTATTCAACTCGTAAAGTGGCCCAGCAACGAAACTGGTGTCAAAGCTTTCACAATTTTAGGCCCAAGGTGTTTCAACAATCTGTCTTCTGACATTCAAAATTGCGCTACCGCATCTTCTTTCAAGCAGAAATGCACCACTCTATTGCTTGCCCGTCGACAGGGGCTGACGGAAGTAAACAATTGGTGGCGATTAACCAGGAGCTGAAAACGAAAAACTATACTTCTGCTGTTCGCGCTATGCATTTTCAATATCCTTTTGTCAACAGAACACAAACAAAACTCTATATTCTAGGGTCTTTTGACTTTTTTTTCGTCTTTGTTTTTGAAGAAATAGAAACACTTCATTAAAACACGTTTGTACGATGGCCGTATTCTCACCTCAACTCGCTCTGACCCTTTGATTAAATACTGTTTTAACCCTGGGAAGTAATCAACTTTACTTGCAAGGATAAACGATTATTTTTTCAACGAAACACTTCTGAACCATCATCTTACTCTCGACTAACCAATATTTTTTCCTGCTTTGCTTTTGCGCGATAATATAACATACACGGAAATATATGTTCACGAATACCATATTTCTGTAAAGCGAGTAAATGGACATCATTGTAACGACTGGAAATCTTCTTGCACATCATCTCTTTAAATATGCCCCGCCCGGTTCTAATAGGCATGTGCGACAGAGGATGTAGAACTCACATGTACCCACATATGCTTGACAACCGTCGCTACCTATGCAATATATTTGGCGGATAATCATTCAATTGTTGTAAACAATTCTCTGATGTCTGGTCGCAACATTTGTGTCTTCAGGACATAACGCATATTTATTGTGTGTTTCAATATACTCTACCATCTCCTCTGCTCGTGACGTGATCCGGAAGGGTTGGTACTTATGATCAGCTAGGAAAGTAAGATGTACGCTATCGTTCTTCCACAGTTCCATTCATTCAGTTAGACGATGTGATGAATGCTTTATTTAGGCTTAGCTATAATAGTAGCTATGATCACATGTTGTGATGCCTCAATATTGTTTCTAAATTTGATTAGATGGTCTAAATAATCGTCCCCCGTTTTCTAGATTTGATTTTTTTCCATATATTTTCTGTGTAACTGTACTAATTTTAGTCATGCAATTATTCGTTTATGCAGTTGCACGTGACGTACCCTGTTTTGCAACATAATCCGATTTCATAGTCTCAGCATACTATTATACGCGTTCTATATTTGCCGTGCATGCTTAATTGTTTTTTTTTGTTTCCCAAGATACCAGCGGCTCACTCACACAGACCCACCCGTACCGTCCCATTCTTAGCTACCCAATGTATGAAGTTGTAAATTTAAAATTAGAGTTCACACCAATTATTATACAAAGGATTGCAATGTCTGATCGCAACACCTTGTGTCATCAGGAAATAGTGCATACTTATTCAGTATTTCAAATTCACTTTGTTCACTCATTCATCGTGACATGTTTCGGAAAGAGTCGTGTTCCTATGTTCAGCTAGAAAGGCAAGATGTGTCCCTACCGTTCATACCCCGTCTTAATTATTCAGTTACAAGGTGTGACAACCTCCTTAAGGTTAAATATTATTTGCTGATATGATGGTCATAGCTGGTCATTATACATAATTTTAAATTTATTGTGTACAAATTTATTTTTAAAAATAACAACGTGCCGTCGCTTTATGAATGAACTTTTTATTTTATAGAAGGAAAAAGTGTAGATACATCCGGACCAAATGCACGAGAGTAAAAAAAACTAACCAAAAATACATGTTTCCGCGATGTCCTCAGCCGTTGCGCGAACATGAACGTGCTCATTTGTTGCATTAAACTACCAAGTCCTAGATGCAACCAAATACATAACTCAATAAAGTTGCACATAGATTCAATTTTTATCATACAATACATTGCTCGATAAAGCTGTATCCCGAATTGTATGTGTCATATAGAATTGTGACAGACACGAACGTACTCATTTGTTCCATAGAACTAGCAATTTTTATGTGGAACAAGTACATGGCTCGAACAATTGTACCCTGAATGTAATGTCTATTTTAAAGTTAAGAAATACTTTGTAAATTACCCATATACCACGAGGAAACTGGTGAATAATAGTTTTATATTGTTTATTTATGTTTCTCAACAACGATTCCCTCGCCTCATACCAACGCGTCCCTTACATCTGACGGTGGTTCCATCTCCGATGCTTCCCTTACCACTAACCGACGGTACCTTTACCTCTACTGTTCCTCGTCTCACCTCGAATAGACGGTAGTTGCCCCACGGCCTGACGATGGTGTCATTAGTCAAGTCACGCCGGGGACGAGAGTCCTCGTCCCAGTTCACTTGGTGTAATACCTTGTCCATGTTGAGGGGAAACACTCCCAGGCCGCCCAGCAGCACGAACTGGAACGAGGGAGACGTTCGATACGGTTACTAATAGGAAGAACAGTTCAATAATAAAGATCAATAAACAATAACGACCTATACACAATAACGACCCATACACAATAAACGACTTATACACACTGAAGACAAACAACCCACTAAGACCATTGCACAATTAAAACCAATACCTAATCAATACTTATACACAGTGACGACGTGTGCACATTAAAAACTTACACGCAATAACGACCTATACACATTAAAAACCCAAACACAATAATGGTCTATGCACAATAAAGACATAGTCTCAATAATGGCCTGAACGCTATAATAACCTGTACAAAATGTAACCTATACACAATGTAGGCTAATATAAAATTGAAAATTAAATAAATCTATTTACTAATATATACCAATAAAACACAAATAAATAAAAATAAAGACTTTTACGCAGTAAAGACCGATACGGATAACAAAACTTTTCACGTAGGAAACCTTTAGACAACAAATAAAGACTATAGTTAACCTATACAGAACAAAGACCCATACATAATATTGACCCATGCGTAAAAATTACCTATGATCCATAAGGATCTATACGCAATGGATACCTAAAAGCAATCAAAAGTTACACATAATTAAGACCTATGAACAATATAGACCCATTAACAAAAAAGACCTATTTGTAATAAATATATATCCACAATGAGGACCGATATACAATAGATTTATACACAATAAAGTCCTATACACACTAATCACCTGTACACGTTAAAGACCTATACACAACCAAAGACCTATACGCAATAAAGACTGATACTGAAAAGACTTATACTTTATTTTTTCAATGCTGATATACGAGGATTGTGGTTTATCAAGAATCCAAGTGTTATACAAAAAGTAATTTGAAAGTGCTTCAATTATTACTGATCGTGAAAAATCATTTAATATAATAATAGTGAGCAAGTAAGATAGGTATTGTTTCTACAGCAATTGCTATGCTCATAGATGTTGGCCGCCGTACCTTAAGTATAACAAGTGCCAGGATGGCGCTTTGAGTTGGGTCGAGACTGATTGGCTTGTTTTTGGCCACCACTAAAGTGTAGGTGATGAAAGAGGAGGCCAGAGGCAACACCAGCAACCACCCGCACAAGATGAAGCTCCGCATCGTCCCTGTGTGGTCCGTTCTTTGCAGTAAAGGTGATTGTGAATCAATGCGACGTGTGAAATTGTCCTATTTGACAATGATAGTTTTCCTTGGACTATTAAATTGATCAAAATGCAAACAGATTCTGTTTATGAAACTTTCTTAGTTAGATGTCACTAATAACTTTTCGTAATTGAGAACATTATATTTTTTGGCCTAGCGAACGACTGTGATTTTTGCTGGTTTCAAAATAGTAGACTTGGTTGAATGAAAGGATACTACAACACGTATCTGAATAATACAGACTATGACACATTACTTAAAAAGAAAAATGATTTTACCGTCATGGTAGATAAGCTTGCATAAATTGGCTACCCATCCCTTGCTACAAAAAGCCCATTATATATTTTCATATGCAGGGCTAGTATGCAATACTCAGTATTGAGCGTAATGTTATCAGTGCCTTTCTTGTTCGTGTGGTTGTGTGTTCTATCCCGGTAGGGTGTACATGTTTTCTCTGCTGCCATTACTAGCTACTGAGGTCAAGACAGTCAGTCACATTTGTTTGGGAAAATGTGGCATACTCTAAAGGTCTTATGTCGTTCTTATGTCAGGTATACTCAAAAGTTCATAGTGTATCGGCTAAACCTGTACATGTGTAGCAGGCGTCAGCTTTGTCTTAGTTTTCTAATCAGAGAACAGTGGATGTCTCACACTTTGATCACTAGCCATAACCCTTTTCCAACATTACCCATCCAATTCTCATGAGTCACAACGCTCTGCTTACATCTCGACACCCTACTTCCACGGGCCATAACCATTTTTTCACATCTACACACCCTGCATCTACATCTCCGAACCCTATCTTCACGACCCATAACCGTTTACGCACATCTCATAAGTCAATACTCACAAGCCATTAATCTTTACCCAGATCTTCATATTATTTCCACGAGCCCTAACCCGTTTTTCACACCCCCACACCCTACTCTCACAAACCATAATCTTCTCCCATCTCCCCACCCTGTTTTTACTAGCTTTAACCCTTTCTCCACCATATTCTTGCAAGCTATGAAGCTTTCTCACATTCCCATATCCTATACCCACGAGCCATAACTGTTCTCCCACAACACCACACCCTATACCCACTGCATTTCCTACTCAACTGTCTGTAGTGAGTCGCAGAGACTCTTGTCTTTTGTACTAGGTCCACGACACTCCTTCAGCTGACCGTAACTGTTTTTTTTATGAGGCCACTGACCGCATCAAGTTTCTGGACGACATGTCGAGGCGGCGGTCTCATGACCACACGGTAACTGTAAAGGATCATTAGTATGTCAGCGGCGGGATAGCATTTTCACCGTTACAGGAGTAAGGTTCGAGCATTCATTGATATCAGTAGGCGAGCTCTTGATGATGAAGAATGCAGTTCTCTTCCTCTCCTTCTTGCCTTTTTCTCCTCTTCCTTCCTTTCTCTCCTTTTCTTTCTCCTCCAACCCTTCTTTCAGTCTCATCCTTCCCTCCCTCCCCTTCTCTCCCCCCTCTCTTTTCCCCTTTTCTCTACCCCTTCTCTCCCTCTCGTTCTTCGCTTTCCTTCTCTTCATCCCCTTCTTTCCATTTCTTTCTCTTTGTCCCTTTCTCTCCCTCCCTTTATCTTCTTCCCCCTCTATCCCACTCATTTTCACCCTCCCCTTCTCTCCCTCCCCTTCTGTAATCCATTTTCTCCCTCCCCTTTTCTCGTTTCTTTTCTCTCTCCTCCCTTTTCTCTCTCCCCTTCTCTCTTTCCCCATGTTATATCTCCTCTTCTCTCCCTCCCTTTATTCTCATTTCCTTCTATTCCTCCCCTTCTATTTCTTTCTAGGGGTGGATGGATAGATGCCCTTTTTTCATGATGAAAATTTTTATGTTGTGTATTATTTATCAAGGTGAGTTGTGACCAGGTGACCCAGGGAATGGGGGTACTCGTGGGGCCCGGTGGACTCGAAGGACTCGGGGTTTCGGGAACTCGGGGGACTTGGAAGACCAGGAGGATTTGGGGGGATCAACTTGGACCCTTCTAGGGCTCTTTGTGACACCGTTGAGACCATTTGGAACCCTCTTGAGGAACTGTGGGACCCAATTGAGGCCCCTCTGAATCCTGGAACCTTTGCTCCCTCCTCTCAAATCTACGTTAAATCTATTCTGTATCTACGTTTAACCTACTCTGCATCAACGTTAAACCTACTTGGTATCTATGTGAAACCTACTCCGTATCTACGTTGAACCTTCTCTGTGTCTACGTTAAACCTACTCGGTATCTACGTTAAACCCATTCGGTATCTACGTTAAACCTACTCTGTGTCTGCATTATACCTACTCTGTATCTGCGGTAAATCTAATCGGAGCCTGCGTTAAACCTACTCGGAACCTACGTTAAACCAACTAGGTATATATGTTAAACCTACTTTGTGTCTGCGTTGAACCTACTCTGTATCTATGTTAAGCCTACTTGGTTTCTATGTTGAACCTACTCGGTGTCTACGCGTTGATCCTGCTCGGTATCTGCGTTAAACCAACTCTGTATCAAAGATGAACTTATTCTGTATCTATGATAAACCTACTCTGTATCTATGTTGAATCTACTCTGTATCTGTGTTAAGCCTACTCGGAGCCTACGTTAAAACTACTCGGAATCTACGTTAAACATACTCGAAATCTGTGTTGAAACTACTCGTAATCTACGCTGCACCTACTTTGCCACGCTTTAATTGCCCTACGGGGGAGTTTACATCAACTTCGCGTTGGGACTCCGGTGGAAAACTAAAGCAACTACTACTACTACTTCTCTCTCTTCCCAAATTTCCTTTTCCTCCTCTTCCTCCCTTTTTCTCCTTCCCTTTCTCTCCAATCCCCTCTCACCCTCCCTTTCTCTCCCTCTCCTTCTTTCCCTACCCTTCTCTTCCTTCCCTTCTCTTCCTCCCTTTTCTCCCATCCTCCTCTCTCTCGACTTCTCTTCGTCGCCTTCTCTGCTTCCACTCCACTCCCTCCCCTTTTCTCATACCCCTTCTCTCCCTTCCCTTCTCTCCTTTCCCTTCTCTCCCTTCCCTTCCCTCCCTTCCCTTCCCTCCCTTCCCTTCTCTCCCTTCCCTTCTATCTCTCCCCTTTGCTCCTTCCCCTACTTGCTCTACCTGTCTCTTCGCCATCCTCTCTCCCTCCCCTTCTATCTATCCCCTTCTACTTCTCACCCTTCAATTCTCCCTCTCACCTTCTCACCCTTGCCATCACTCCTCCCTCGTTTCTCCCCGCTCATTTTATTACTTATAACTTTGAGTCTATTGGGCCTCTTGAAGCGTTCAAAAATTTGGTATACCCTGAAAATAAATTAAATTATTGTTTCAATAAACATAATCATATTTTTCTGTGGATTGACAACCATGTGCATCTCAATTTCAATTTGATAGTATTTTTGTAAAGAATGCCAATTAAAACCATCACAAATATTCGGTATTCGAAAATGTTGTTACAATACCTTCTGCTACCAACTGTCTCCGAAGCAGTTACCTTCACAATTATTATATCTTGCCGTTGGTGTAGCCTATAAAGTTTGCTACCATAATTTAGGAACATCGATTGATGTTATTATTATCTGAGAAGTAAATTGGCTTTTTTACTAGACTCACTCAATGATATTCCTACATTTCCTTGCATATCGTTGAAGCACTTTACAGCTTCCCCGTATATTTTGTATTCAGGATTTGAGTATATAGCACCGAGAATCGCTTTCTAGAGTCACTTTTGGGCGGGGCGTGAGGTAGGGCGCGATGCTGCAACCTTGACTCAAGCGGCCGTACGGGGGTTCGCGCAGAAAGGGGGAGCGGGGGGGCGTAGGCTACATGAACGCAAATTTTTGGGTACTACAAGCACGCAAATTTTTGGGTACTACACGAACGCAAGTTTTTGGGTACTGCAAGAACGCAAATTTTTGGGTGATGCACGCCCATTTTCCCATGCACGCAAATTTGTATAACGACAAAACGGTCTACTGAAGGAATTGGATAGGCGTGTGAGGAAGTATGTTATTTGTTAGTGTGTCTGACTCAGTCGCTGTATATCTCGGACATTGTAGTTGTAGGTTAAGACAAATTGATCTTGTGAGGAAGTATGTTTTTTGTTAGTGTGTCTGACTCAGTCGCTGTATATCTCGAACATTGTAGTTGTAGGTTGAGACAAATTACTATTGTGGTCAAGTTAGTTACTGATGGTACATAGAGACTGCCCGAAACGGTCTACTGAACGAATAAGATAGGCCATAATTAACGGTGGGTGGGGGAGGGGTCAGGCGCATGGGACACCAAGGAACAAGTTTTGAGAGACCACCCGGGAAGTTGAGAGTGGGTGGTCCGAATGATCTGTATCTGTCAAATGTCTCACAAAGATTTTATCTCGAGATATATGGTCCTCTTGGAGAATAGTTTTCCATACGGTAAATTACAGTTTCCTTACGGTATCTGGTTGCTTTAATTTACGATTGCTTACGGAGTGATTCTATAGATGTACGTTATTAGGTCTTGTCAACGCTATATATGATTGTTTTGGAATATTTCGATCGGCAGGAGGGCATGATATATGTTACTTTGTTTGTTATTGAATGACTCATTTGAATAGAAGCCATTATTTATACATGATACTTTATACTGTTGGATTTATATTATTTGATTAAATCCACTCGCTCTTTCCCATTTAATGTATATATTTTTTTGCAGAAATGGTTGTAGTGGGGTATAATTGATCACTAACTGTTGCTCG
>SDVV010011439.1:0-15847 GCA_016164225.1 Gammarus roeselii | reverse complement strand
AATTAAACTAGATCTTTTGAGCTTCAAAACTGGCATGAAAGCCTTTCTAATTGAGTCACTGCAAGCTTAAATGCTGCCTCTAATATATCGCAAAAAAATATGGATCAAAAAGGGAGATGGTTTCAAGATGCACAGCTTTAGCTAGCCTGGAGATGAATTGAAAAAAGACCCCTAAATTAAATAAATGCAGAGTTGTAAATCAGATGAATTTTTCCAGAGTGATGCAGCTGTACAAGTGGACAATGCTAACTTGTAAATAATTGATTGGGAAAAATGGTCTCACCTTGAGCCTTGTGTCTTGCAGACCTATCTGCAGGACTCTCAGGGTTCCAGTGATGACAAGGTATTTGAGGTCAATCACCAGCCAGGGATGAGGTAAGAGTCAGCCAGGAGGTGAGCACGGTAATGAGCCGCTATGTAACTAAATTGAAGTGCTTTTAGAGAAGGTATTAACATAGGGCATAATACTGAAATTGGTAGCTATAATATCGGTGCTTCATCTGCAAGCATAAAGCAGAAACACAGGGGTTAGGAAATGCCGGGTATTTCCGTTACAACGCATCCAGGCCGGGCGAGTGTCATCAAGTCCAGCCGTTGGAGCTGGTGCAACAGCGGGAACAGTTGAGCTTCCGGCTATAGGTGCGCTGTTTCCACTCATTCCAATACCCGGGTCATCATTGAGATCTCTTTGTCGCCAAGGTCCGTGCCAGGTCTTCAGCTGCTCGTAATGGGCCCGTCGTGACACTCCCTGCTCGTCCAGAATCTCGTAAGCTATCCCTTGACTATAAACTTTCAACACTTTGTGAGGTGCCGAGTATCGAGGGGCAAGCTTGTTCTGAGTCTGGTAAGCTGGCAGCCTCCATGCAACCAGGTCTCCCAGAGCAAAGGGACAAAAACGTTAGGTCTCCTTCTTCCATCGTTGCCTCGACGGCAAAGGTAATCTTGCTGTTCCTCCTGTGAAAAAGCCAACCGGTGCCTTCCCCGTGGTACGGTGCTTAGCGTGGTTGATAGTGATCAGCACGCGTGGTAGCTCCTCTGGCCGAGTGGCTCTACGCTCTTTGCACACTGTTGCCAGCCCGACAAGTAGTCTCCGGTTTACTCTCTCTACCCGGCCGTTGGTGTGGCCCAGGTTGGGCACGGACGTATGATGTTGAATGCCGTACCTAGCGAGCAAACTGCTGAAAACGTCCCCTGTAAATTCCTTCCCGTTGTCCGTCAGCACAGACATGAGCATCCTCGGCAGATCAGGAAAAATCCTCTCCTCAACAGCGCAGGCCACAGTTTGTGCGGTCTTGTCCTGCAAGGGAACCGCATGCACAAAATGAGACGCCATATCGATCCCAACCACGAGGTACTTCAAACCGTAGGCAGCCTGATCCACTTGCAGAACATCCAGAGCATACTGATCCAACAGGCTAGTTGCACTCCTCTCTATCACTGGCTGTCCTCCGCGAGAATAAATCTTAAAACGTTGGCTATTGTCACATTCTTTCACCAATTTGGCTACCGCTGGGTAAAGGTTAGGGTGGTAATAATATTTAAATGCATAAATTAATTTATCTCGACCCATATGGCCGGCATCCGCGTGCATTGGTTTTAATACTGGTCTAAGCAACTCTGTTGGAATGATTGGTTTTGCTCCCTGGTCCGTCTGGCCACACAGTATGCCGTTTCTAACCAACAGCTTCCGCACCCGTTGCAACTTGTCATATCTTGTGCACCTGCCCCAGTTCACCGCAGCTCCATTTGCAACAGCTGAGCAAATCTGCATAAGTTCAGAATCTTTGCGTTGAAAGGTTCTCAGTTCCTCAAAGTCGAAATTTGAGTGAGTCAAGTCAGCAACCTCCCTGCTCTCACTGCTCGCAGCGCTAGGTTGACCAACGCTCGAATCTCTAGATTCAGACTTGGGTGCATCTGCAGAGGTTATCTCTACTATCGGTCTAATCTGCATAACGGTCGTCTCGTTTTCTCTTTCTACCCTGTCGTCCTCTAACATGTACAATGTTTTGCTACCTGCCGACTCTACATAGTTTTCTCGTCCCTCACCTCCTTCTTTTGCCAACAGGTTGAAGTGAACTCCACCAATCAAGTGAAGATGGGCGCCAACACGCCCTGAAGCGCTGGGAATATCGATCACTCCTAGTCGGTCGACGTGGACTTTAAAACCAATGTCGTGAAGGGCAATGAATGCGGGTAGCGCCTCGGCGCAGGGAAGGACTCTCGGGTACAGCATTGCTCTCAAATTACGCCTTGACACTGTACTTGAGACAATACCAAAATCTTCCGGTGCTCTCATTAACCTTCCTACTACCTCTTTACGCACGTGCAAATGATGGTCCATAGAATCGTACAATAGCAGAGACATAAACAGAAATAAAGAATCTGCACCTCCGGGGACCGTTACATATCGTTCATCTTTCTTCACCGTGAAAGTTTCATCAACTTCCTCCACTAAATCGTTCAGTTCAATTGCACGGGATAAACTATCAGCTATAACATTATCTTTGCCCGGAATGTACTGTAGCTCATAGTTGAGACGGGGATTCAAAGGAATCCCGCTCAACATTGTTCTCCTAATTCTGTTTATATATTTCAGATGAAGTAAAGTTGTGCCTTGTTGAATGATATGCAAAATCATTGAATTTTCATTTGAGACCATGGTAAAAGACTTCACTGTGGTCAACGTTCTAGCCTGACTTCCCAGGACTGGTTCCACACGTTCGGACCAAGCTAAACTTTACATTAAAGGATTTGGCTTGCATTACCAACACAAGGTATGATGCAACCTGAACCAGATTTCCTAAAGAGTACTGAATAATTACAGAGAAGTCAGTAAACGGTGATGCAGTCAAGCAGCTTTGTATTTGTTCAAGCCCTATGCTTTATTATTATAGTGGCTATAAGCTATTGTAGTCAAATTCATGTTTCCAATTAATCTGAATATATTTTGAATAAAAGCTTTCAAACTTGGCTATATGGACAGTAAATGTAGTGTTCAGAAATATTGTTCATGTTATGCTAAAGCATTGGATAGTATGTTTGGAGGCTTATGAAGGTATGATCTTTTCCCTCAGTCTGGCCTCCAATTTGACCCACTCCACTCATATTTCAACAACCTAAATTATTGAAATATATAAAGCTTTTATTCACCAAAACTTGTGGCCAGTCATATAGCCCAGAGCCTTGGACCCATTGATCTACTCGTCCCATTGCCTGGATGGGAAGAGATCTCCAATTTGATCCGCCCTAGTCTTTGTTCATCAAGAGGATTTTGCTAAATAAGCCAATGGCTATTCACCTGTTGTCCTCGACCAGCCTAGAACCCATTCGACTCTTCTTTTGGAACTCTTGATCTCCTTTGTGAAGAGTTTCACAGTTAGGTGGACTCCAGTCTGTCACTGACTGCCTTACTGCGCCTGGGCCAAGCCAAGATTTATGCATTGGTAAATAAATGTGAGATAATTTTTCCTCTGAAGCCATTGAAATTCCACTTGTAAAATTACCCCAGAGCTGCTCACAAGGTGTTTAATTCTATTATTGTGCTTGTAAGAGAGATTGTGCCATTATTTGGGTAATTACTTGTTCAATAGTTTATGTTGATGGGGACTGTTGTAATTAAATGTATCATGAAAATTAAGAATAAATTTATTCTGCCCCATTGAACCAGTGATTTTGCTCACTGAAATTGTGATACCCTGATATTAGGGATAGATAACGAATGTTTGGCAGAACACTGATAGTTCCAATTTGGTTGGTTGACCTAAATTGATAAGTTAGCTCAATCAATCTAGAGTGGTGGTTCCAAGCTCAGCAAAGGGAAATATTCGACCACCTAAATTATTACAACTTCTCATCACTATTACTAGAATACTGTTCCGCTGACCCATTACTGTGGTCTGGATAGTGCTGATGCCTTTCATTCAACCAATAATTGAGGAACATCAGGCTGAGTTAAAAGTTGTATAACATTGCCAACCTAACTCAGACTGATCCAATCAATTCAGCTTATTTCTGCAGTCAAGATCATACAATTGAATCTTGCTTTATTACTCCTAAATTTAATCTGAGAATCAAAATAACAAAAACTTGAATCGAATTTTGACTTTGCCTTATTTAAATGCTGTTGGACTTTAGTGGGAATTTTGGGGAATTCAACTACTGAGACATACTTACACTGGTGAAAAGGAGCCCTCTAATCTAATCTAAATCCTGGACAAGTTAACTTCACCATAGCTGATTGAACCTCAATGTGAACCCTCACATGTGGTCTGCAGGCCATTCATTGTCTCTGGTAAGTGTGGCACTTCCCTAGTGGGTTGTAAATAAGTCCACCCAAATTATTATTACAAGTAGATTAATTAGTTATCATGTGGCCCTTCCCTAGTGGGTTGAAAATAAGTCCACTTCTAATTTGATCAGAGTAGTTAATTATAATAGTTAGAGGTGACACTTCCTAAGGGATGTAAATAAGCCCACAATAAACACATAGATTATTGACAACCAAATTAGATAAACATTGTGAGACTTCCTAGGAGAAGTAAAGTCCACTAAATTGATAGGGGCTCTGTCCAAAGACATTTGTGGGAACTATTGGTTAATATAAAGTAGTAAGGTGGAAGGATATCTTGGTTGGATAATTATTGCTGAATGTTGAGTAGACAATCTTTATTCATCCTATGGGATTATCAGCTGGGTATTTATTCTATTAGTAATGTCTAAATACATTGTTACTATTGGCTCCCTTTAAAGGATGAATCAAAGGGGATATCTGTAGGGCCATACCTTTCATGGTGAGTAACCTATTTGGGATTTGATTTAGGTCAAAAATAAAAATTGTTATAATTTTCTGTGAATATTTACCATTGGTTGACTTGGATGCAATATGCTAATATACAGTTGGTAATTATTAATAGCTATCTACCTGATGTAAAATAAAATATTTATACCTGTCATTACCAAACATTCACTTGGTGTTACGTATCTGCACACACACTCTCATATTGATAAGGAAGAGCCCAACAAAGAAGCAGACAGTAGTTAGAAGAAGAGGGTTTTTGTGGTCTTGAAGGCACACCAGGGTGTAGATCTAAATCACGACTGCTAATGTATGTTCATGTGGCAAGCTATCCCGTGACATAGTGACCTACGTTCAGGTCTTCGAATGTCCGCAGTAGTCTTGAATCTACCTTTTTCATATTAGCTAGGTAGATTAGAGGTCGGTGGTTGGACCTAATAACATAAGCGCGTCCTGACAAGAAAAGTTGAAAATGTTTCACTGCCCATCTCAGTGCCGCTAGTTCCCTATCCGTTGTACTATAGTTCCGCTCGGCCGTATTAAAAGAAGTACTCGCATAAGCAATAACCTTTTCATCGCCCGCCAGAACCTGTGTGAGGACCGCACTGGCTCCTACCAGGCTTGCGTCAGCTGTAACGGTCAACTTACTAGAAAGGTCTGAGAACTGCGGATATGCTAGCACTGGGGAAGATGTCAGAGCAACTTTAAGATTCTCAAATGCGTTCGTGCATTCATCGGTCCATTTCAAGCTCTTACTCTTGGTTACATTGGTTAGAGGAGCCATCAATTCACTACACTTCGGGATATGTCTGCGAAAAAAATTGACCATACCCAGGAAAGACCGCACCTGACGAACAGTTCGGGGCATCGGGTACTTCATGATTGCCTCAATGCCAGCGGGAGATGGTTCGATACCAGCGCAACTTACTAAGCCCAAGGTATTCCACTTTCCGACGTAATAAACTGCACTTCTGGGGTTAAACTTTAAGGCCATGGGCAACCAGACGCTACAAAACGGTATCTAGATTGGTGAGATGTTCTTCAAAATTCGCGCCGGTCACGGGAATGTCGTCAATGTACGCCGTAGCTACGTCCCAAGACAGACCCGCGAGGACAAATGAATTGAGGCGCTGAGCGGTAGCTGGGGCATTTGAAAGACCAAATGGAATTACTCTAAATTGGTAATGGGAACCACCAGTCGAAAATGCGGTGTAAGGCCGACTTTCAGGTTCCAACTCTATCTGATAAAACCCCTTACTAAGATCAAGTGTCGAGAAATAAGTCGCGCCACTGAGGGTGGACAGCATGTCAACCATGTTAGGTAGCGGAAACGAGTCTAAGCGGGAAACGTCGTTAAGTAAACGATAGTCTAAACATATTCTGATGGCACCGTTCTTCTTACAAACTGGAACTAGTGGGGACGACCATGGGCTATCAGACTGTTCGATAATACGCTCGAGTTCTCCGAGCTGTTTTTCGACCTCGTGCTTCATTGGACCCAACACTCGGTGATAATGCTGTTTCACTGGTCTCGACCCCTGGACATCAATTCTATGTTGAACGGTACTGGTTAAGCCCAAATCAAGTTTGCTCCTAGACACAGCATGTCCAAATTTGTCCAAGACTGCTCTAACACTGCACAATTGCACCTCGGATAGGTCAGATTTGGACATGTCAAATAGAGAGCTAATATTAGGTAAGCCTGACTCCAATTGAGTATCACATCGGTCGAGTAAATGAACATCCACATCCAGCTCTACTAATTGTCCCAACAATGTTTTACGAGGAGAACAAATTCGGTAGAGAGGAGGTTAGAAAGTTCAACAACTACGGTACCGTTACAAACTGTGTTAAGTGACCTTGCCAACAACACACCTGATTCATGCTGGGCCGAATCATCCGGTTCAAAACACACAGTAGAGTTATTATTGTGATCAGGGTTTAAAACTTTCGCTCCAATCAAAAGTCTAGATTCAGGAGGAATAGTGATAGCGTCCACGTTTCTATCAAGTCTCGTCGAATAGACACATGAATTATCAATCAAAGAAAGTTCAATTGGAGCCGATCCTACAGGGGCGTACATGAGTTTTCTAGCACCCGCATCAAGAATCATGTAGTGGTTCTCCAAAAAGTCCATTCCTAACAGTACAGAACAAGGTAATGATGATCTAGGCACAATCAACAGAGGTACAGGTGGAGCTTCTAAGTCGCCAATAGCAATCTTACCTATGGTTTGTTTACTGACTTAGATATTCGAACCACCGAATCTTTTCAACATTTTAGTTGGCATCGAGATTGCGTTTCTGGACAGAGCAGGACTAGTTGCTACAAATGAATCTGTTACGAGAGACACACTAGAGCCATTATCAATAAGCGAGTCAGTCAGCGTACCTTCAATCATTACTCTGATGCGAAGTCCTCGGCTGCTGCTCCTCTTCTCCTTCGTCCGCATGATGATCCCTACATCTGAGCAGGCTGATTCTTCAGTCTTCGCTGCCGACGCCTGCTGCACGACAGCGGAAGTCGAGTTTCCCGACTCCTGTCGGGATGGTCCTCCTCCCATGTTGAGCTGAAATTGCCGGCAGTCCTTCATGAAGTGGCCATAGCTGCCACAGAAGGGACACAAGTTATTGTAAGGGTTTCCTTGGCCACGTCCTCTTCCATGGGACGCACCACGTCCACGGCCAGCTGGTCCTCCACGGCCGCGCCACGATCCACGCTGGGGTACGGTAGAACGGCACTGGGCAGCTAAATGCCCCTGATTGCCACAGGAGTAGCAATGCAGTTGGTGTTGACCGAATGATGGGGCTCTCTCCTCTGATGCTCGAGCTGGCGGCGGGTTGGGCGGGGCACGAACTCCGATAGTGCAAACAGTCTCCATATGGCTTCCATGGTCCGTTAAGCTATCAGAAAGAGCCACTGCAAGTCGCAGTGCCGTATCAAGGGTAGGGTTGGGCATCGTCAGAAGATGAGCCTCCACAGCACGGCGGACTTCTGGACTGAGGGACAGCATCACCTTGGGCATGACCACTGCCTTCACACCATCGCCAGCGCCGAATGCGGCTGTAGCTAGGGTCTTGAGCCTCAGCGCATACACCTGAAGGCTCTCGCTGGGTCGCTTCGAAGCCTGCAGAAAAACTTCCTGTGCGGACCAAGGGATGCCTTTGTGGAAGTTCACCAGCCCTTAATGGAAGTCACCAGCCCGTAATGGTGCCTATCCAACTCAGTTTTCTTGCAGGGTCCTCTGGCAAACGGCTCCAGAAGTCAGCTTCAGATATAGGTGTTATTAATTAGGAACTGTAAGTACAATGACAAGAATAGGCTAGTCCATTGGTCATTTTTACTTGGGTTTATACCACAAAGAACTGGGGTGCACACACATGGAAATTGGCTATTTTGTTGGGGCACTTCAACTATACAATTCAATCTTTTAAAGCAATATTAAACATTGTGAAAGATATAAAATAAACTTCAGTTGACTAGTAACACAGAAGGAAGATGATCAACAATTGACATGTATATGTATTAGGAATGCTACACTACAACACTCCTCCCCACCAGCATCTTCCTCTGTGTGAAAAAACAACCGATTTTACAATAGCTATGCACAACGCATCTGTGTTCACACTGATAATTCTGCAGACACTGGTTGAGCAGAATTTGAGAGAAAATATATATCTTATTACCTGCTACTCCATATATGGTGAAGCGCAATCACCCAACATGTGCTGATCGCAGCAGCTGCTGCACCATGGAGGGAAAAGAATAGTCGTTCTTGGTCCAAATTTATAACACTGTCTCATTCCATGGTCTGAACTCCCACAAAGCAAACCTAGCCCATTCTTTTTCCAACTATTGGTCTCTACATGCCCTGTGTTTCCGCACCAATTGCAACACAACTTTATAATTTTTGTCTGGCTACAATGTTTGCCCAAGTGCTCTCCTGAACACAATGAACATTTTGGTGTGAATTGGGTTGGAACAAATTTGGAGCATTCAATAAGCTTGTGGTCACCACCACAAATCAAACACAATCTCAATTTCCTCCAACATCTGCTATCATGATGACCAGCCTTCTTACACCACCTGCATTGGATTTGCTTGTGAGAGCGATGAGCCAAGAAAGACTTGCTTTCCTTCAAAGTTGGATTTTGCCCAGCTAGGCTCAATGGTGCAGCACAGGTTTCAGTCCCAAATCCTTCCCCTGTGTCAGTCAAAACACATAGTGATTTGGTAGAAAGAACCGAAGTAGATGTGCTGACTCTGAGATCAATCTCCTTTCTTGGTTCAATTGGCACACTGCTGTTGGCATACGTTTTTCCTTTTTCAAGTATATGTGGGAGGTCATCCATGACATGAAAATCATCCTCCCAGTAGTCATGTAAAGCCAACTGAAGGATGAAATGGTTCCACTCCTCAAAACTTTTAGGATCAAAGTTGGTTCCTTCAAACACCAACTTACACTTTGATCCATTTACCAGGCTTTCAAGTTTTTCCTGGGCAGACTCCACTTTCCTTTTCATTCCATGACCAATGCCCCAAACTGGCAACAAATATGAGTGTAAACAATCCAATTCCTCCAAAGACACAGATAGGCTGCCTGTCACATTGAGGAGTCCAGCCTCATAATGTTTCCGAATTTTCCCATTTTTGAACTGGGACAATAGCGAAGCCACCAACAGACATCTCTGCAGAACGGACCCATCCATGGTTGACAGGTGAGGCTCCTCCCCACCAGTCTTTCGTGCACGTCTTACTGCCTTCAAAGTACCATGCTGATGGTGCACCCCAGTTCCGCTAATGCTGTCATCAGTAGACATTATAAATTTTCTGGAACCAATTATCTTGCTGCAGCAACACTTGTCCCTGTTCGGGCGCCAATGTGGAAGTTCACCAGCCCCTAATGGTGCCTATCCAACTCTGTTTTCTTGCAGGGTCCTCTGGCAAACGGCTCCAGAAGTCAGCTTCAGATGTAGGTGTTATTAATTAGGAACTGTAGGTACAATGACAAGAATAGGCTAGTCCATTGGTCATTTTTACTTGGGTTTATACCACAAAGAACTGGGGTGCACACACATGGAAATTGGCTATTTTGTTGGGGCACTTCAACTATACAATTCAATCTTTTAAAGCAATATTAAACATTCTGAAAGGTATAAAATAAACTTCAGTTGACTAGTAACACAGAAGGAAGATGATCAACAATTGACATGTATATATATTAGGCATGCTACACTACAACACCTTGACTTGCCTTGCAGCAACTGATTATCATTCTCTTCACGCCGTCGTAGTCCGTAGTTGTCGCTCCAAGGGCACTCAAAGCCTGGCGGGGCTCTCCAGCAAGAAAATTATGAAGAACTAAAACCCAGCTTCTCGACTTAGGTCCATAAAGAGACGCTGCATAGGTTTCAAATAGGGTGACAAAATCTTCAATTGTATGGCTTCCGTCGCTCCTATCGTAGACTGGTGGTGGTGAAACAGTCACCTGGCAAGCACTTGCAATCGCTTCTGCTACCAGGCGTCGTGCTGCGGCGTTTTCCTCCATCCCGTTATGGCTTTAAGTGAAAAGGTAAACTTCTGACACCAATTGTGGGTGCCTGCACTTCTTGACCCGGCGACCACACTACCGCTCGAAGTCAGGATGGTCACAGAGGCGGCAGGTTGTCCAGGCCAGTATAGGCTCGGTGGGTCAACCGGGGTACAGGACCACACAACAACTCTCAAAACGCCACACACCAGGTTTAAATATAAATAGGTTAAAAACCAGACTGATATTCACCACATTATATTCATTAAAACCCACAGTTTGGAAAAACACTTCATGGCTACACTTTCAATACAGGGTTCACCGCGCTAGTAACGCACACAATATTCAGTCACTGGCGGTACAGAATCATAACAGAAGAGTGGTATGGCGAACGTAGATTGACGGAGCAATGAAGACAATAAGTAAGGAACGACGGAAGGAGCCGACAGAGGCATGGGCTGACCTCTTTCTGGGACGGCTCTAGATCAACTGCCGGTTCACCCACAAGTGCATCTCTATATAGCCAACTGGCCACGCCCCTTCCATCATGAAAATCAAATAAATAATTAATATATAAATATCGCCGAAAATAAGTGAAATGAACAATGATAATTAATAAAACCTAAAGTGCGATATAAATAATGAATAATAATCATTATTGGGGTTCTAATTGAGAATTTAACTGAAATTGCTCAAGGTTATTGGAACCCCCTCATGTGAGACAATGGCCCCAACATTGTGGTGGAAAAATCCCCAGTCTTCTTTTCCAAACCAGACATCACAGAGGGATGAGCCGGTAAGTCAGTGGGGCTGAATACAGACAATCTTGTAAAAATAAAACACGGCCTCAGCCCTCACATAACTTTCTGGAGAAATTCAAGATTGTTGAAGTTCCTGGTGGTTCAAACTCTTTCTTTGGAGCATTAAGTTGCGGTATTGACAGAGAGTTAGAAAACATGGAGGTCTTGCGTGAATTTTCCGTTGACGCCGTATTAAACTATCCTGTCAGATATGTTTTTCAAAATTCTGCCTTTGACAAAAAGAGAATTCGCAGTATGTACTATCAGGAGGTGTTCCCAACTTTTGACATTGCTCAAGCTTTTTCTGATGCGTTCGGTTGGGAGGTAGTAGTGTATTTTCCGTCTGGCCCAATCGTGAGAGTGAAAACTCCATTCAAGAAGTTAAGCAAAGGAACAATTTACTTAGTGTCTTGGCAATGTGCATTTTGATTGTTTGATTCCTGTTTCTGTTTGTGATCAAAGTTTGGAGTTGTCATGTAGTTTAATTGATTCGACACTATCGAATGATCAAGGTTCGAAGTCCAGTTGTGCATTACCTAAACCTACACAGAAAGTACAGGTGGCACAAGCTAGCAACGCAGAGTTTGAGTTAGACAGAGCCGAAATTGGCCAGTTGTGCATGACAGATAGTCCTGAAGCCCTCTTGCAGTATCAATTGTTGGATCCCAAAATTAGACACTTGAGGGAGATAGTCACGAGTGATGGCAAGCAGAACATGCGTACCTTGAGTAAAGAGTTAACAAAGTTCCGGTCCTGGTTGCCTCATCTAAGGATAAAGGATTCTGGTTTGTTAGTATTTAACGTTGTTAATTCGAGTAAAACGATTGCTGTTCCTATAATTCCCGAGTCTCAGCTGAATGGGCTGGGACAAGCGTTTCATGATTTGCTGGGTCATGCTGGTAGAGACAAAGTTCTCGAAGTGATGCGCACTCAATATTTTCACCCGGGATTGTCTGCTTTGGTGGCTTATGTGGTAAGACTGTGTGCCGTGTGCCAAGTTCACAAAGGCCGCGCCCCTGGAGGTTTTCCCTTGTACGAACAGAGGACTGTTCGCCCGTACAAGTTGTATGCCATTGATTTGCTGGAGTTACCAAAATCTACGAGTTGCTACATCGGCATCATGGTGGGTATAGACGTGCATACAAAGTTTGCGCATGCCGTGCCTGTAAGGAGTAAGACTTCGCAAGCTGTTGCAAATGTGTTGGAGTCTCACGTGATAGCAACCGTGCCCAAGACCCCAGAAACTCTTCTAATCGATTCAGGACCGGAGTTCAGAGGGAAACCATTTCGAGACCTGCTGGCTTCTTACGGGATACAGCACACCCACTCGATCCCTTACGCACCGCATACTAATGGTGGAGTTGAGCGGTTGAATTCCACGATTCGATCGAGACTGGCAACTGTGTGTCATGCTAATCCAAGAGAATGGGACAAGAAGCTTTTCAGTGTAATGTCACAGTACAATAGAATGCCT
The DNA here is from genome assembly GCA_016164225.1 of Gammarus roeselii. Classification (NCBI taxonomy): domain Eukaryota; kingdom Metazoa; phylum Arthropoda; class Malacostraca; order Amphipoda; family Gammaridae; genus Gammarus; species Gammarus roeselii. The sequence goes on along the minus strand of SDVV010011439.1, from coordinate 3,248 downwards.
CGCACCGAAACGAGACATTCCCCGGCTTCATTTTTCGTTGAGGGTGTAAAACTTGATATTCCGGCCAAATATTCTCATTGGAGACCGGCAAAGAAAATTTTTCCGAAGTTCAAACCCGGAGATTTAGTCCTGAGGAAGGTACCTTATCAAGCTGCAGGACAACAAAACAAGTTGGCTCCTCAATTTGACGGACCCTTTCGTGTAGCTGCTGCCAATAGCAATGGTGTGACTTATACCATTTACCACTTAGACCAACCGCGCAAAGAAATAAAGGTTCACTTATCTCAAATTAAAGTATTGCATGGCAATGCCAATAAAATATTTCCCTGGAATCTGAAGATGACTGCACTGCCAAAGAAGTTCCCTACGAGAGAAAAACATGCTCCCGTTACCGGACCCTTGGGAATAAACTGGTCTGCCCTGAAGAATATTCCATTTAAACCGTGTTTGGAAGCAAGTGCCAGTATCTCTGGTTCAATTATTGAAGAGAGTTTGCCGATGGTGTCAGTTTTACCAACAAACTTAGATTCATCGCTAGGACTGTGGGAAGTACCAGCATTGGTTTCCTTGGATGTTGAGGATGGACCAAGAGCTTCTACCCCAGTAAATAGAATTTTTCACCAGCTAGAGTTTAGTTTCAATAGTTTACAATCTCCTAATACGAGTTTTTCGGGCTTTACACCAGACTCTAATGCCGCCAATGGTGATTGATGAACAGAGTTTGCAGTTTTCTGTTTTTTCAGTGTCACCGGTGAGGCCTCCTGTGTTGCACTTGAGGAGAGATAGAGATCAAGATACTGATCCAGTGTCTCGACTGCAAGGAGTGAGTACCCAAACAAGTCATCCCTTGCTTTTAAATGCGACAAGCTTGCAGAACGCCAGCAAATTCACGCCTGACTTTTGTCCGCATCAGATTCCCTTAGTTACTCTGGATAATTTGGGCAATACTAGTGATGCAGACGTGGACATTTTGGATGCGTCCATAAACGGAACTAATCCAAGGTGCTGTTGCGCTTAAGGGTTCATTGTCTTCTGCTGTCGGATGTTAATCAATTGTACGATATTGTAGGTTTTAATTGTTTGGTGTTCATGATACTATGTAAGTGTAGGATAACCTTGCTGTGCATTGTGTAGTATGTAAAATTGTAATATACTGTTTTGTTGCAGACTGTCTGAAAGTGTGCCTCGCATCTTGTTGGGGTCGGATTCGCGAGCCGCAGGTTGGGTGCCGCCTGTGATAGCAGAATGGGAAGTGTGCACCATTGTTTGGAAGGGAGCAGAGCTGCGAGACTTGGTTGGTGAGGTGGACACTCACTTACGTGCCGAAACTCGACTGGTCATCGTGCTAGGTCTGCATTGCGATCTCACTTACCTCACAGCCTATTCGGCAAGATTTCCTAGAGGTTTGATGCGTCTGACTGATGGACCCAATTATTCCGACCTCTTCAATATCATTACCACAGCCGATAGACGTTGGAAGGTGTAGTCAAACACAAGTGTTGTTTGGACAATTCCCTATGTTCCCAATTTCACCTATTTTAATCAGAGACGGTTGTTATTGCTGGGTATGGGACCATTGCACCACACTTATCGAGACGAAGCGGTTTGGTCCGAACGGACTATGCAAACGTATTTGGAGACTCTTGAGACTACTGCAACCCAAAGGTGTCCTGTTATTGGATTTGAACAACTTTGTGGGAGAGCTGTCGGCCGATACTGGGTTGGATGGCCTACATATGGGGTGCTTCTATGAAAAATTTAATCTTATCTATGATTGTTGACAGGGCCATTGAGATGATGCCTCTGCAGGAACATCCTGAGCCCATTTGCCCGTTAACTGAACGTGCAAGGCGAGGTTGCCAAGAGCGTTGCCGTCGTCACCGTTTGACGCGGAAGGCTGCCTTGGAGCTGTCCCGCCGGGCTTCTCGGTCTGCGGCGTGTTTGCGGGAAGATGTTGCAGTTGAGAGTCCTGCTGCAATTGCAGTTATCATCGGAGCGTCGCAAGATCCTGAGGGCGCAGGTTCCTGAAGTTTGGAGTTCGTTGCTTTGGTGGTCCATGCAGTCGTTCGGCACTACAGGAGAGGGGAATAGGGTGCAAACTGTAGGGAAGCCGTATTATTAATGCCATTTCTTCCTGTTCGTGTCAGAGCGTCTTTAATTTTGGCGAGAAGTTTATTAAATTTCACAGGTATGAATATGGTTTAGCAATAAGTAATGAAATTGTAGAGTACCTTACGTGCATAACTGTTATAACAGCTGACAAAATATTGAGTGTGGTTCCTAAAAAAATTATGCATTTAGTCGAACCGGTACGTTCAAACTGTTTTCCGCGGGTGTAAATAAACCTAATATAAATGTTTGGGCTAATGAAAAAGCTGGTTTGAGTCACAGTTAAATGATTTTGTTGAACAAATATATATAAACTTAGTTCTTTAGTGTACATATGTTATCCTGAGGAGTTATTGTTCTTTAATTAGTGGTTAGTATATATGAGTTGTGCTGTAAAAGATTCTTTTCTATTTTCAGTTTCAACAAGAGCGGACTTGGTGGTGACACCGCAACCACTCGTTTGCGGGAGTCCTACTGAAGCCAAGCACTGATGAATAACTAAATGTCTTTGTGTTGTAAATAGCTGGGTCTGTAAAGAAAAATAATAATAACTTTTATCATGTTCGATAGATGGATCTTGGTTTAGGTGGGAGAAGTGTAGCCGGATGCATAGCATGCCGTCTCCTTTTCATCATGTACACCAAAGACAGACTGTGCTTGTTTACGTGCAGTAGAGAGAGTGTCAGCTGGCTCCTCCTAAGCAAGCCAAGTAAACATGGAAAGTCGTTGGCTAACAACATTGCTTTATCGGGTGCTTTAATATGTTAGACCTATTTTTGTCCGTGCTTCCCAGGAATACCCGTTAATCATACACCTTCTTATCCATCACTGAGTGTTTTGGTTATTAATTGCTCTAGTTGTTGTTGAATCAATATATTGAATAAACTACCTTGAACTATCGTAATCATTTGCCAAGAGCCTTGTTGTGCGGCCATCACCGTGTCATACTTCGTAGTTGTTTGAGTGGCGGGTCAAAGCTTGGTAGTGGATCGTTTGCTAGTACATATACTATGAAATCCCAACTACGCGACTTCGATTTATTTTTGGGTACAACGTTCGGGAATAGTACACATTCATATACCGGACCTACTTACGTGGAGTTACGAGATAGGGCGATTTCGTTGCATTGGAAGTTGCTT
>SDVV010011438.1:0-15847 GCA_016164225.1 Gammarus roeselii | reverse complement strand
CATACATACATACATACATACATACATACATACTTATATACATATATATACATGAATAAAGAAGAAGTGAGAAGACGACATAAATTATACATACAATATTTCCATAACAAAGAATATATACACTTCATGACCGATGGGAAATGATTAGATACTTGACAATAAAAAGAAATCAATACTGAACTACAAAGTGGGATGGATATGGTTTCACTATAGAGGATAATGCACAATAAAATTTTATGTGACAATGATTGTATCACCAAAAGTTTCACGGTGATTAGTAGAAATAATTCAATTGATTAAGTTCGCATCGAGCTGAACTGTCAAAGCTGGAAAAATTATTAGATGGTGTCTCAATGTAGAGAGTTTTCGTGGTGGTGGTTGGTTTCGGACATGCTCATGAACAGAATGCATTTTCTGGTTACTGGTTGTATGCATTTAGCTTGTGTTTGCAAACAAAGTTACCGTTTTGAATTGGTCAGTCAATAGGTGTTCGATAAGTCTATTCATGAAGGACGTGTTGGAATCAAGATTCTTGAGGCTTATTGGGAGGTATTTCCAGGATTTTGGTCCAGTGATCGAAAAAGCTTGACAGGCAATTTCTGTTTTCCTGTGTTCAACGTGCAGAGTATCATTATTTCTTGTGAATCTATTGTTCTTTTCACATCGAGAATAAATGTGCCTTTGGCTGCCGGGTGAATGTTTTTCTAGAAGATCTTTATGAATTCTGATCGACTCATGCTGTGCCAGATTGTTGTCGATATTGAGCCATTGTAGTTTTTCGAGGTGAGGACTAACATTGTCTCGTTTTCTGTGGTTACCATCGCATGTTATTCTTGCCGCAAAGTTTATACAATGGAGCACTTTCTCTCTTTGAGTTTTGGTGCATTTTCCCCAAATTGGAAGACAAGACAGTAGTTAATGTGAGAAAATACTATAGCGTGGACAATCAGTAATCTTGATTTGAAATCCAATTATTTTTTGGCGGAGTTTAGGAACAAAAGTGTTCCATTCAACTTGGAACACAGAGTAGTTACGTGGTGTTTGGAGGAAAGATCGGGATCAAACCATACTCCCAGACTTATAACTTTATCTTCAACAAAAATGTCAGATTTGCCTATCTTGATGAAGGAATTCATTGGAACTGCTTTTCTTTTAGAGTTCGCGCCGAACAAGATGCATTTTGTTTTTTCAGAGTTGAGCTTGAGCCCATTTTTATCAAACCAAGATTTCAGATTAGTTACTGCTGTCTCAGCGTCGTCTTTCAGCGCATTCAGATCTGACGGTTTTCGGGAAAGCAATATTTGAACATCATCAGCGTACATTACCATTTTCGCTTGATTTTTCGGTAACTTACTGTCGATGTCCTTTACAAAAACCCGGAACAACAAAGAGCCAAGTATCGAACCTTGAGGGACCCCAAAGGCAACTGTGGCCGAATTTGACAGAGTTGCGTTATCGAGTTCAACTGATTGTTGTCGATTTATCAGATAACTTTTGAACCAAGTACGGTCGATTCTAATTTTGTGGAGCTTGCTAAAAAGAATTGTATGGCTCACACTATCGAATGCTTTCGATAAGTCTAGCAATAACAGCAGAGATACCTGCCCCTCATCAAAGTTTTTGTACAGATCTTCAGTGATGCTCATAAGTGCGTATTCTGTTGACAATTTTCGCCGATAAGCATACCGGCAGTCGTTGAACAGCTTGTTTGATTCTAGGTAATCAATCTATTGGATGGATATTAGCTTTTCTAGAATCTTGGATAGAGCAGGCAGAAGACTGATCGGTCTAAAGTTGGATGGGTCTTTCTTGTCCCCTGATTTATGAATTGCTTTTATGATTGCATGCTTCCGGATCTCTGAAAAGTTTCACTGGCTATGGAGGTGTTAATAACTGTGCTGATATAAGACAAGGTAACTATAAGGCTGTCTTTCAGATATTGTATGGATAAGCCATCTATTCCTGTATAATTTGTGTTCATCAAGGCAAATACAGCTCGTTTTACTTCGTGTTGCGATACTAGCTTTGGCTTCCAATTGACGTTTGCGTCTTGATCGCTGGCTCCATCGAAAGCTTTTAGACTCCATGTATCTATTGCGTCGCTCTGTAATCCTTGATAGGCGAGGTGATCTTTTTTTATGTCGGGAACAATTTTTTTCAGTACATTCCACGTTTTTTTATTGTTTTTGCACTTTTCTAGTTCCTCATGATGGTTTTTAATTTTTGCCCTCCTGACTTCTCGTTTGCCTCTTCTATTTTGAATTCGAAATTATTCTAACCAAGTGATGCTTCGTTTTGCTCTTCGTTTGAGATATTTTTAAGGTGCAATTTCATTTCGCAGTTGTTCTTCAATCCATTTAACCGGCATGATTTTTATTGTTCTAGTTTCCGTGGGCGACACAGCATTCAGACATGTGAGAAGAAAGTCTGTGAGTAATTGGACTGGGTCTGTGACGTTATCTGTGCAATGTATCGGTTATATCATTTTGACGTTTGCCACTAGTTGTGCTCTGAAATTATCCGCGTTGTAATTTCTTTTTGTACGACTGGTTATTTTGTATACATGTTTCCTTTCTTTTTTGATGTTAATGGTGCAGTTTATTTCCTGGTGGTCCGGGAAAGAATTGGGCTCTACGTCTGTGGTGACAATGGAAAACGGATTGTTACTTATGAGCAGATCCAATACAGTTTGGGATACGGAAGTAATTCTTGTTGCACTTTTTATGAGCTGATGCAGCCCGAGTCTGTCTACAACCGACTTCATATTGTAGGATTTCAATTTCAATTGATCGTCATTATATACTCCCAAGATGTACAGTGTTTTTCCTATGCGGATAGCTTCTCGAAATCTTTCTTCAATGTATTGAAAAGACTGAACACTTGCTTTGGGTGGTCTGTAAAGAGAACCAACAACAAAACATCTGTTTTTTCGTACCTGGATGTTCACCCAAAGGTCATCAACTTCATTGCTGTCATTAAGCATCACTTGAGAGGAGGTATATTCTTCTCGCACATAAATCGCGGTTGCGCCTCCTTTCCTTTCTCTATCTTTTCTATAAACATTGAAGCCATCAATATCGATGAAGGTAGTGGTAATGTCAGATTCCAGCCAGGTTTCAGTCAGACATAGAATGTCAATTGAGTCATCCTTCATCATCATTTTGATGTGATCCATCTTTGTTCCTAAGCGTCTAACGTTTATATGTTTAATCACGATATTATTCATGTTCTGATGGTTATTTACATACATAGTTGCTAAGGGGTGGTTGATATTCCAAACTTGAACAGTTTGTGCCTCTAGTCATTTGTTTTTACTTAAAGGACAGTTGGTGTCACTTTGGGATGATTGCAGAGGCATCTCTTCATCGATTATGGATGTATCATTGACTTATTGCACAGGAGAATACTTATTGGAACACTGCACATTTGTTTCCACGAGCTTGTTTCGCTTCGTTGCATTGCAACGAAGCAAGACCACTATAGTGGTCCTCTTTTTTGGCTACAAATATTGAGTATTGAGCAGCTTCATCACTCTTAAGGCTGGTCGGGTTAATTACAGTTTTCGTCACGATGTCCGTGTTTGTTTCATCTAAGATAGTGATTTGTATTTGAGTGCGTTGCTGAGAATTGCGGGGACTAGATCGTCAAAACTGCTATTGTACTCTTTGTTTTCAAAATACTTGTCTATCTCAGAGAGGAATCTATCATCTTTTTTATACTTAGTGGAGGCTTCGTAATCTTCTATGTGATTGAAGGATTCCTCCATTGCTTCAGTTTTTATCACCTCTTAGATGTTTTCACCGTTAAGTCCTGATTGTTTTACTAAGGATACTTTCACCGCGTCAATCATACAATGTCCGTCTGCTAGTGTTCATTGTCTTTTTAATCCTAAATCATTGCGAATGCTGTCGATATTAGTGTTTCTGGAGAATTGTTGCAAATTTTCCGTCACCTGCATTGGCATTTGTTCATCCGGTTTATTGTTTCGCGTGTCAGCAACACCACTCCAATTTAGATTTTTATTATGCTCCTTAGCAACACTCTTACTGTCGTTATCGAAGAATCTGGTTGCTAATTCTTGAGTGGCATTATTCGTATGTATTGGATATTCTTGCTTTCGGTTCTGGTCCGTGTTGTAGAGGGTAGGTTGGAGCAGGGGAGACCGAACAGACCCAAGGGAAAGAAATTTAGATCGGTGATTGAAGAGAGCCATGACTGAGGATGGCTGAACCGTGCTAGAGGAAGGAATGGGTGGAGGGGGGTAATATGTGGTAGGGATTAACGGGATAGACAGAGTTGGAGTTTGGACTGAGGTTAGAGAATAGTAGCGAAGGTGGGAGCTAGAGGAAAGAACGGGTGGAGGGGGGTAATATTTGGGAGGGGTTGACGGGCTAGGTAACGTTGGAGTTTGGGTTGAGGGTAGGGAATGGTAACGAAAGTGGGAGCACGAGGAAAGAATGGGTGGAGGGGGGTAATGTATGGTAGGGACTAGGAGAATAGGTTCAGTCGGAGTTTGGGCTGAGGTTAGGGAATGGTAGCGGAAGGGTAGGATTGGGACTGTGCTGCAAGCATAGTTAGACAAATTTGTGTGAGTAGTGTAGAGTGGAGGAGAAGGGTAGGAGAAGAAATGAGGAATCGCTGAGGGGACGCTGTTGCTGCGACCGTTTTGAAAAGGCGTTGCATGTGAGCTAATTGAGTGGGAATGATAAGGAGTCACTGATTGGTTGTTTTTAGTTTGAATTTTAGTTTGGAGGTGACGAGAGGGCGCTGGGATGTGAGTTGTCTGCGAGTAGATGTCTTTTGCTGACGTGTGATGGGGTGATGATACGAGATGATGGCCACATTATAAAGGGAAGTAGAGGAAGGGAGGAGACCAGAGGAAAGATTGCCCGCTTCTGACATTGTTATAGTATAAGGATGGCAATACCTCAACCCTCTGAGGAACGTAACGTACTACCGTGTTGAAGAATTTGATAATTCCACTATTGTTTAGACTAGCATTCTCCGAATGAAACAGTCGTTCGTCAGGGGCACCAGTGAATTCGTCTCTTAGTTTGCCTGTTGGGATAACTTTGAGCATCACGAAGTGGCAAAGGCTCATGAAACGATGCTTCTGTTCCATTGTTTTCAGGTTGAGGGGTTTTGCCATGTACATCTTAGCATTTTGTTTTTTTGTCAAAATTGCGGTGGTTATTTTGACAACTACTTCATTTTCGACGTAGTCTGTGAGCACAATAACGTAATTTTTGAATGGATTTGCGCTCTCAATAATTTTTGACAAAGCATCATAGACGTTAATATTTATCTTTTCAAAAGTGCATCTATCTGAAAGGTCGGACGACAGCACATTTTCCATGAGAATATCACTTATGAGTAATGTCTTAAGGGTCGTGGTATTTTCTGTTGACCCTGTGCTGGAGCCCGTTGCTCCACAGTGAGCCGGCTTTGCTGTTGCCGATTTTTCTGTTGAGGTGACGATTGAAGGCTCTGTATCGGAGGAATGAATGGGAGGTATGGATTCAGTTTCAGAGGTACAAGGGGTGGGAGATGGAGAGTTCAGCAGCGTTGAATGAGTATCTGTCACCGAATAAGCAGCCCTGTGGGAGAGGGTGAGCTTCGCCTTATCGTGTTGTGGGGCACATGCGCTGGCCACCGGAGTGTGTGGGCAATGCGGCAGCTCTATGTTTATAGGCTTGCTGGTTCTGGTGCATTTTTGGCTTTTGCATGATATGCAGTCTCTGTTATTCTTGGCACATGCGCATTTCTCGCATGTTCCACCATAACACATGCAGCAGGATTTGATTCTGCTGGCGGTGGCACTGTGGGGCGCCATGTCTTTAATTCAAGGTAAATCTCAGTGAAGTGGACCACTTAGAGTGTTTATTGTGGGAGGGGCTTAGAGAGCGTCTTATTAGCTTATCATTTTTTGACCCTGCGTTAAGAGAAGGCCCTGTTGAACTTTTATTGTGCAGGATCGTTTGTGGGTATTGCCTATCGTTCAAACACATTCAAGTCTTTGTTCAATCATTCAAAAACAGTTAAATCTTTGTCCAATCTATTTTACCGCATTATTCCTTTCTTGCTTTTAATTGTATGCCAATACTACAAACTCTTTGTAAAATGCAGTAACAAGTAATTAGCTAGTAATTTTAATAAATGCTGACTAAGCCTATGCCAAGCTGTTTGATATAAACCTACTCGGATGATGCAAGTACATAAGAACAACAAATCAAGAAAGAATGTTGGCAGATTTTGGCTTATCAATGCTGAAAGCTACAGTCGGCAGCAAAGGTCGAGACACCTAATTCAAAAATATATTCATACGCATGAAGTCGTTCAAAAGCATTTAAATCGTGTTCGAATTATTTTAAATAGGTTCAGAAAGTAATAATTATCTAAGAATTTTAATACATGCTGCCTGAGTCTGTGCAAAGCTGTTTGATATAAACTGGATTATGTGTGCTAGTTAATGCGACCTAGGAAGAAACGATATGCACTTGCTCAAGAAAATGTTACAATGAGTTATGTGAAGTAGTAAAGATGACATAAACACAAATTTCAGTTAAACGAATGCGCCTTCAATAATCGCTTGCAAGATGCCGATTTTATTTGTGTAAAAGATACCCAATGAGTAATCTACAGTCCATTTGTGTTATTTATTTGTGTTATTTATCCAAAACTTTGTTAATATCAAAAAAGGATTCAGAACAGAGGGATTGATATTTTCGTTTCAAATTATGCTAAATGTTGACTGGCAAAAAAGAAATTTGTCAAAGCGCGAACTTAATAACTCAGGAAGAATTACTCTCATGATCAGTTATCTTAACTGGAAATGTTGAGTTGCAGTTCATTTTACCATAGGTTGTTCAGAGCCACCCATTTGCGCTAGTTGATGAGACTTAAGAAAATACGATATAATAATCTTTTTCACTGTATGAAGTGCCTGATGGTGGATTTGCACTCCATTAGGTTGACAGGCTTATACTGCGGTGCAATTTGTTTGAGGAGCCAGAAATGAATCTTAATCTCAAAAATTATGACACATTGTACAGGTAAAAATTAAGAAATCGGACTCAAGAGTTATGAACAAAAAACGCGAGACTTAGCCAACTTGAACTCTGAACTTTGTCTTTGTAGAACACAATATATTCAAAGAGACGCTATGAATCCTAACTCATAGATATCTTCCAACACTTAATAATGATATATAGTCATAATAATACAATGATGTTAGCTTTCTGCTACACTCATTAGCAAAACATTACAGAAGCTACACTTCGATAAAATGAGATTTTCAATTCCCATGGTTGAGAGAGCTACATAATATAATTATTTTGGGAGCTAAAGATTTGTCATACCATAAACCTTAAAAATCTGAAATAATTATTCGCATGAACAGTTATCTTAACAAGAAATTTAGAGTTGCTCTTCAATTTGCTATAGGTTGCTCGGAGCCATGCATGTATGCTAGTTAACGCGACGTAGGAAGAAACTATATAATAGTATCTTTAGTGTATGAAGTACCTAACGTGTGATTTTCAACCCACGAGTTAGACAGGCTTATACTACGATAGCTGCACAATTTATTTGAGGAGCCTGAATGAACCTTAATCCCTGGAAAAATATATTACATTGTGATAGTAAAAATAGGCGTGGGTCTGCTAACCCACTTGAGCTCTGTCTTCATAGAACACAATATATTCAAGGAGACGGAATGAATCCTGATTCAGAAAATTAGGACGCTTTTTACTAATACAAATTAATATTTAGAGGTATAAACTAATAACAGGATAATGTTACCTAAGGGTTCGAGGACAAAAATGTTAGAAAAGTTGGCCTATTGAAAATATATATTTGCCCCGCGGGCTAGAAATGCGTACCCTTGAATAATGCGTACGTGTGAGTCAAAAACAAGAGAATTTTACTTGAAGGGTTGGGAACCAAAATGTGAGTGACAGGTTGATGGACGGCATCCAATAAATTGTCAATAATAAAGACAATATATCAAAAGTGTTATTATTCACAACCTGTGGATAATAACACATGTGAAAGACAGGAGGTGCAGCGGAGGGGAAATGAGAGGGCAGCTGTTCAGGGTATCTTCTGTCTTCTCGTAGGGGTACTCAAAGGGTCGAGGGTGTCATTCCGCTCTGGCGTTCTTGCGTTAAGTTTTTGAGCGCAAGCTAAGTCTTTTTTAGTAATATGTAGTATCTCTTTCCTTATGTTGTGCAGCTGCGATTGTGATTTTTCCAATAGCGCTCGTATTTCATTTGAGAGCATAGATAGTGCGATGTCGTGGTATGTAGAATCTCCTCAACACACATTGGTAGCAGAAACAAGGCTGAGGTGAACGGGGGCTGGGACCTCATCGAGAGAGATGTTCCCGAAAAGCACGCACGTACGAGCAGCACGCTATGCTGCGGTGGGACAGAAACATCTCGACTGACGATGTTGACACATTTAACTAATACACGTATTACTTGAAAGTACGAACACATTCATCAATTACAGTTGAATAAATGAATTAAAAAGTCACTTATTAGTCTATTACTAACACATAAACACGGTGTTTAGATATGGCATACACTTCGCTATATGGTCTAAAAGAGTTTTAAGCCGGCCGATTTAGCAGATTATTTTGTCCTTTGGATAACTTATTGTTACTTGTTCATTTTAGTTGAATTGGGGAAATACCAGACGCAAGATTCAAGATATTTTTGTTTTCGAACTTTGATTTAATTTTAACTTCACAACGTATGTGCTATTAGTTCTGAGTAGCCATGAGTTCCAGTCAATTTATTTATTCCCTGTAAGAAAACAGCACTTGGAACTGTGTAGTGGTTTAAAGTACTTGGGCCGGAGGAAGCGGGTGGAGCCGTAGAGGGAAGAATGATAGTGTTTGTGTTACATGATACCAGCCGAGGGAGGAAGGGAGGAGAGGGAAGGAGGGGAGGTAGGGCAGGCCAGGCAGGCAACCAACCCTCAACTGTCGATGCTTGAAGAAGCCGCGTTCACGCTGGAGGAAAAACATGCCATCTTAACAAGGTCATGTTTTCTTGAAGGAGAAGAAGCAAATCTGGTATATGGATTTGTGGGGCATTGTGAACAATGATACGCTGGTATTAGTAAAGTAGCATATCATTGACTTCATAAAACACTTCGAACACTTCACTCCACAACGTCACCAGGACCCGTGTTGCGCCCTACACTAAGTTACGACACTTGGAGATGCGAGGCCTCTAATCAGAAATATTGTTTTTAAACTGTATGTGAATATAATTTATTATGATTATATCGTACTCGGTTGTTCTGTTTCCGTTCACTCAGCAGTTTATGTTATTTTCAACCACTTAGGTGTACGAAGTCTAGGAACAAATTAATAAAACAGAGGAGCTACTCTGTTCACGTCATACCCCGACGGATCACCTAGTGAGAATGTCTAGTCATTGTTCGATACGAATGAATTGACCCTTGGTTGTAGGACTTGAGAAGAGATTTTTTTCTACTGGTTCTCACACGTGTTATCTTGAGATAAGTCTCAATTGCTATTATGAAAATCCTTTTTGTGATTTCTTGTCCTCCACTTCCAGCTATAGTATGTCCAGTTGCCGTCCTGTCCAGTTACCGTCCGTTGTCATGATATCTTCACGGTAACTTGTTTAGCCACTTCTCCATGGAATTTCTTCTAAACAGTCACTGGAGTCGTTCTGAATCCATAGACCATCTAACACTTTTGTTGGGTCCACAGCGATTGTTCCCGACTTCAACGAGTAATGAGTAATGTTCGCTGTTACGTGTAATTGACATCGATTATAAGCTAAAGCCAGATATATTTTATTGTGACTGAACATGTTAAATTTTTGTATCTCTAGAACGGAAAAAGATGCTACCTTTTTGAAATGATCACATTTTTATCATTGCAGTTCTTATTGATGAACGTAATTCACCTCCACGGTCGCACAAAACACCAGGAACTTGTCAACTATCAAAATATTATTCGAATTTTGCGCTCGCAGAGGCTGCCAAATCGTATTATACAAAATGCCAGATAATATTAACCGGAGTTTTTTGTCCAATCATTATGTCGAGAGAACACGCCGATACTGCTGAAAAGAGAAAAGGTGACGAATTTTGGTAGATTGGTATTTGCAGTGATGCATTGGAGGATTTAAGGAGAAGTTTAATATTGTTTAAAAATGCTATCAATAATATTTGGTGTCATTGGGATTAGGGATAAAACATTCGAGTTCATTTATTAGCCATGCCTCGAAATGGATACTTTTTAAAAGCGGTAACTTGAAACGGTTGTGAAGTTTAAAGAAAAATAATACATTCTAGAAAATCCAGTAAATGATTGCTTTCACCATAGTTATGTCAGCAGGGTCAAGACAAAACTGTTTCTAATGGCGGTTAAGAGTGGAGTCGGTACGGCTTTATACGAGGAGGATGTGCTAGGTTAATTGTCATTGGTAGGTTTTGGAGCAACGGACCAAACACAGCCCGCTGTGTGGGGCTGGAAAGTTGCACAAAGACTCTGCCACCTTTAGATCAATCACTTTCTGTTTTTTATAGCTGCGTTAGTTGTAAACTGTGACGTATAGAGAGAGTCCTTGCACGGTGGGTATGATGATTTTATTGCTTATGGAACTTATATCACAACCAATTTCCATCCTATTTTTAAAGGATGTTATAACAAATATTAGGAAACATCGGCCTTAATAGCAAGATTTGCGATTACATTACATTATACTTCTTTTTAAACTCTTTCCTAAACGCTAAATGAGCTATGCTCTGAATTTTCGCTTTAATAAAGTAGCTGTGTTGTACATTTGATACATCGACATGTGCACGTGCAGGTTCATTACTTGGTATTGAAGTATATTTATTTTAAACTCTATCAGGCCATTTATACTTTTGTCAATAGGTGCATATTCATTATCGTCACTACCAAATCTTGAAATACTACATATCTGCTCATCTGTCCAGACCATATGCGCGTGAGCGACTTCTAAAATACATCACAGAATACTCGTCTCCAAAATGATTCAGTTGTTGTGTAATCAGAATGTCTTATTTGATAAAATTTTACCCTTGATTTTCAGTTGAACACAGATTGAAGCTAAATTTTGCAGAATACCACGAGGCATTTCGTAATTAACATCTTTTCTATCTCATTCCACTCATAACGTTAATAGTGAAAACACTTAACCTCTTAATAAAAAATGTTACAGGATTTTCTTCTAACTTTAGTCCTATTTTTCTTTCCCAACACCCCTGCATAACCGACTTTTTTAGCCGAGTTTCCTGACGCCTCGCCATACTGGATGCAATTTATTTCCGACAGCGAACGCGACTAATCATGACTAAGTAATACCTCTCATTTTTTATCTACCATTTATACCTGCATCTCACATAATGAATATTAACGTTGTCAAAAAGGTTTGAATTCGAATAATGAATGTACAATTATTTCGTGATTTTTTTTTATATGTTTGTTCTGCTAATAAACACTTTAAAAAAAATTGTATCCTTCAGTTGGAATTAATTGTCAGTGAAATACAGTAATTGAATGCGTGTGATACTTCCAGTAGCCGCAGTCACCGAGTACAAACAATATCCCATTCTGCAGTGACAGTCACGGCGCTAAAGACCTCGGGGCGGGGAGACTGGGCGTAATTAACGTAATTAACAGTGCAAACTAATCTAAAATATTTGATCATAAAATCATTAAAGTTATTACGTCATTATTATTATTAAATCATTTATTTCCATCATCTGGCAATGGGTTTTCAATTAATAAAAACATAATTAAATTCTTAAACACAAGACATGGAACTTCATTCTCAATTACGTTATTTGAATTAACGAAAACAGGAGTTCAATTTCAATTCGTTGCAGCTCATCTCTAGGGGCCGCCGGCTTAGATTAAATGGAGCGAAGCATTATTCAGAATAGTATCATCAGTGAATCACACAGAAAATATCTTTTTTGACAGAATAATCACGACTACATAGCAATGGGAAAACCACTGGCACGCGGGGTTCAAAAATAACAAATACATGGGGTGGATAAATGACAAAATGCATAGGTGTAGCAAATAACAAGTATGCACACGGTATGGGAAATCACGCATGCCCGGGGTTAGAGTCCCGTGAACATGGGGTTGGACATCGAAATGTGCTAAAATATTGTAATGAGAAGTCTACATTATTGTACGATAACAAAGGTGTGGATGGATGACATAAATAGTACAGAAAATATGAATACAACATGGGGTTGGGAAATCAAAAATACGCTAACATATGGTAAAATGCGTCTAAAACATTGAATGAATAATAAAGGGGTGAATAGGCGACATAAGTTATACATAAAAAGTTATACAATAAATCCTTACCTAGCACTGAATCTACAAAATACACACTTCATGACAGCTAGGAAATGGTTATATGATTGAGAATCAGATGGGGTCTCAGTATTAAATGTTATGGTGGTGGTATTTGCGAACATGTTCATGAACAGAATGCATTTTCTAGTTATTGGTATTATCTATTTATCTTATATTTGTAGGAAAAGTTACGGTTTTAAATTAATCAGACAATACATGTTCATTAAGCCTATTCATGCAGGACGGGTTTGATTCAATATTACTGAGGCTCGTTGCGAGGTTATTCCAGGATTTTGGTCCAGTGATCGAAAAGCTCTACAGGCGGTTCCTGTTTTCCTGTGCTCAATGTGCAAAGCATCATTATTTCTTGTGAATCGATTGTTCTTTTCACCTCGATAATATCTGTGCCTTTGACTGTCAGGTGCATGTTTTCCTACAAGATCTTTGCGAATTCTGATCAACTCATGGAGTACCAGTTTGTTGTCGATAATGAGACACTGCAATTTTCCGAGGAGAGGACTTACGTGGTCTCGTTTTCTTTGGTTACCATCGCATGTTATTCTTGCCGGAAAGTTTATACAACGTTACACTTTCTCTTTGAGTTTGTTCCAAATTGAAGACAGTAATTGATGTGCGAAAATACTAAAGCGTTGACAATCAGTAATCTGGCTTTGAAATCCAATTCTTTCATTTGAGGAGTTTAGGAACAAAAATGTTCCATTCAACTTGGAACACAGAGTAGTAACGTGGTGTTTGAAGGAAAGATCGGGATCAAACCATACTTCCAGACTTATAACTTTGTCTACCATAGATATGTCAGATAAGCCTATCCTGATAAAAAAATTCATTGGAACGGCTTTTATTTTCGAGTTCGAGCCGAACAAGATGCATCTGTTTTTTTCCAAAATTTCGGATTACTTACAGCTGTCTCAGCGTCGTCCTTCAGCGCATTCAGATCTGACCGTTTCCGAGAATGCAATATTTGAACTTCATCAGCATACATTACCATTTTAGCTGGATTTTTTGGTAATTTACAGTCGATGTCATTAACCAAAATTAGGAACAGCAAAGGGTCAAGTATCGAACCTTGAGGGACCCCAAAGTCAACTGTAGTCGGATTTGACATAGTTGTGTTACCAAGTTTAACTGATTGTTGCCGATTCATCAGATAACTTGCGAACCAAGTAGGGTCTATTCCTATGTTACGAAGCTGGCCGAAAATATTTTTTTGGCTTACACTGTCGATTGCTTTCGATAAGTCTAGCAATACCAACAGAGAAATCTGCCCGTCATCAAAATTTTGGACAGATCTTCAGTGATGCTCATAAGTGCGTCTTCAGTTGATAATTTTCGAAGACAGGCATACCGACAGTCATTGAACAGCTTGTTCGATTCAAGGTAATCAATTAATTGGATAGATATTACCTTCTATAAAATTTTGGATATGACAGGCAGAATACTGATTGAACTAAAGTGGGATGGTTCATTCTTGTCCCCAGATTTATGACTTGCTTTTATGATTGCATGCTTCCAGATCTCCGGAAAAATTTCACCTGTTATAGAGATGTTCATAACTGGGCTGATATAGGGCAAGGTAACTAGTAGGCTGTTTTAAATAAATTTAAGCGCTAAACCATCTATTCCTGTGGAATTTGTGTTCTTCTAGGCAACAAAGTTTGTTTCACTTCGTATTGCGATACTTGCTGTGGTTTCTATTTGACGTTTGCTGCTTGGCTACTGTCTCCATCAAATTTTTTTTGGACTCCATGTATCTTATGCGTCGCTCAGTAATCCTTGATAGGCTTCCTAGGTTACCTCTTCAAAAGCCTGTTCCCCAACTCCAGCAAAGTAGTTGTTCAACTTCTCCGAAGCTGCCTGAGAATTCAGATAAGAAGGCGAGGTGATCTTTGTTTTGTAGGGAACAATTATTTTCAGTTTTGGTTGTTTCTGCACTGTTCTAGCTCCTCATAATGGTTTCTAATTTTAGCCCTTCTGACTTTTCGTTTTACTCTTCTATTTTGAAATGGAAATAATTCTAACCAAGTGATGTTTCATTTTGCTCTGCGTTTGAGATATTTTTCACGTGCAATTTCTTTTTGCAGTTTTCCTGTAATCCAGTTACCCGGCATGTTTTTAATTGTTTTTGTTTCCATTGGTGCCACAGCGTTTAGACATGTGAAAAGATGGTCTGTGAGCATTTGGGCTCTATATAAAATTAACCAAATCAAGCTCCACGTTTGGGTTTTGGCAACATCTCAAAGGACAGCATTATCTTGAATGTGATACTCAAAAAAATTGAAGAAAAAATACAAGCTCTACGGATGCTACTGGTGTGTTGATAGAACATAATAATTCGGACCTGGGTATGAAAAATAATGATATAGACGGCGCTCAACAAGGTGCGAGTAGAAAAAAATAGCGATGTCAGTAACAACAAGACGTGGAACGTATAAAGATCCGGTGAAACGGGGGGAGTATATCCAAACCTTAGCCGAAATTAAAAATAGTGAAAATATAGGGAAAATATGGGATACTTAGAGTGGGATGGATACCAGTGACAGTGATAGTGGTACCGAGGTGATATATTGTGAAGACAGACCTGCTAAAATTGAAGGTAACCGAATTATCAAATGGGGTAATGAAAGGGGATCAGGTATGAGAAATGTAAAATCGCAAAATAAAACCAAATGTATACATGACTTTGTTTCAAATATGTTGGTAATGAAACATGAGGAGAGAGAATCATGTCTCAAACGTTTGAGTGCAAGGAGAATTGGGTATATTTCGGATATCTGCGGGAATATAATGAAAGGTAATGTGGGCAATAATATGAACAAACCTGGAACGATTCGATGTCATACACATAACAGTTTCTAAAAAATTAGTGTCGAGAAAAAGCTCGCTGAAGACTGAAAACAAAGTTTTGGTTACATGAATAGGATTGCAAGTGTTGCATACACTCCTCCCAAAGGTCTCCGTTTATCTAAAATGTGTACTAAGGACGTTAGTCTAGAACCTCAATAGATCAGAGGAAAAAACACACCCATATGATAAATCCTACGCCAATATGATGAGCTGACAGATTCAGGGGAGAAATAAATACACATCATTGATAAAGAACCCACAGAGTGGCACTGATACCAAGGATGATTCGCTATCCCTGGCGCTAAATTCTTTTATAGCTAACGTCAGATCAACCCCTATCATCTCCGCCAACTGCCTTATCAGCCCCAAGTTGTTCCGACTACCTACCTACGGTACCATTTTTTAACAGCGAACATTCATAGCGTTCCTCAGTCACACCAGCCACTGTCATATCTGCCAGTGACATTCTGGCGAAAATCTGTTTCAGCCCACGTCAGAATCAGCCACCAGTCGTACCATTTTATCGGTTATCACTTTAATGAAACTTTTCCTGCCCAACCTAACCTAACCTAGGGTACGTGTTTCAAACCCGCGGGG
>SDVV010011437.1:0-15848 GCA_016164225.1 Gammarus roeselii | reverse complement strand
TGTGCACCAAGGGGGGGATGTAGCTACAAACTGAATGGGGGGACGGTGGAGGGATCTTCTAACTCAATACGTATTTACACAAAGGGACAAATTAATGTTGGTGGATAACGTGGACACCACGGAAAGGCGGGTGAGCCTGGGATACCCCTAGGGGGTATCCCTCTGAGGTGCCTTATTGCTCTCGCTCTAAAGAGATGATAGTCGATCTCTCCAATTTAGTTGAAAACTTTAACCTTTACGAGACGATATTCGGTCTCGGAGCGATATTCGGCTTAGAGCGGTGACCGGCTCTTATTTTGATGGAGCAAAAAAAAGTTTCTATACCCTGGAAACATGTAAACTTTGGAGCTTAGACGCAAAGAACAGTATGCGATGTTAATTTCAAACTCAGTTAGTTGTCCGTCATTGGTTACGATACTGCCTCTGCGCAAAGCTAGATACATGAGTAGCGCTTCTCATAAAGGGACCTGCTGTTAACGTTCATTAAATATATCCCCCTGAGATTCGAGGCTGCAAGAGTAATGATCTCAGGACGAGTGTGCAGAACAAAGAAGGTGCTCTTTGTCTATGTAAGGAAAGTTCACACACGTCCATCCTGCAGCAGGCAAGCTTCCTCGCCACCATTGTTGTTAAAAAGCAAACAATTCACGATGAAAGAACTTCACTTTTTTTTTCGCACAAGAAACCTGGATACACTTTTCAGGATAATAAAACATACTGCATATCAAATTATTTTTGTTGATTCTCAGCCGCACTGAATAAATGTTTATTTGCGATGTTCATAAATTATTAACCAGACGTCAATGTTATGACGTCACCACCCAAGGCATAAAATTATTTCGGGTGTGTCTAGCCTTGAGTTCATTTATTTAACTGCTGGTACAATAATGATGGCAACAAGCACGCATTCAGGCGGCTTTCATATCATCATGTTCTGCCCTCTTGCAGCAGCTACAGGTGCTCTCCGTGGTTGGCCTTCTACGCGGAGCAGAATTGTTAAATGTTCTTCCAATCTGAGGTCTATCATCTGCCTTGTATTGCTACATTTATCACTAACGTAGCGTGCACTATACATTGCCTCCCAAGTTTATAGAATGCATTCACCATGAAAATAGGATACATGGGCAGGATTTTGATCGTGCTGGAGGTCATCCAATAAAGTCGATAGATTACAGTATAAAATGTCATCTAATTCCAATCGGAGTAGGAAAACGGGAGTTTCATAATAAAACAGTGAGTAGAATTCAAGTATCGAAGTGCATTTCAAGCCTTACTAATTTATTGATCTCGTATTGAGGCATGCTTTGTGTGTTGCATTATTCAGAGCAAAACAACTCATTTATCAGGCGCTTGATTTAACAACCGTGATTGTAGCATCAGAGTCTATTATGATGGTATATTTATTGGTATTACTATGCTTGATTCAGCCATGTTGGGCTGAATTAGAATTAGCTTGAAAATTAGAAAATAAAATTCCATAAATATTGCACATAACATGAAAAGGAAGCACGCTCCCTGAAATATATGTGGGTCGTTAAAATCTAATCATATTTATTCCCTATAAATATCTTAACAATGCCACAAACCGTGTCATTTTACGATGTTCCGACGCACTTTAAACGAAATGATCGACGGATGGACAAGCGGAATTTTCTTTCATATCACTTTCGTTGTACTACTTCCAGATCATGTGCAGATGCGTACTAGAGAACAATACAACCCTGGACACTTTGATAATTTATTCGCCAGCAAGAAACACAGACCCGGAAACACCGAACCGCAGATAACAGCGATCCAGCAACACTCATACACAGATAACAACAATCCAGCAGCCCCCATCCACAGATAACAGCGATCCAGCAACATCCAACCACAGATGACAGAGATCCAGCAACACCCTACCACAAAAAACATTGTTCCAGCAACAGCCATCCAACGATAACAACGATCCACCAACAGCAATCCGCAGATAACAGCAACACCCATCCTCAGTTGACAGCGATCCAGCAACACCCATCCATAGATGTCATCGAACCAACAACACCCAACCCCAGATAACAGCAATCCAGCAACACCCATCCCCAGAAAACAGCGATCCAGCATAACTCATCCACAGATAACAGCAAACGACATACATCCATAGATAACAGCGATCTAGCATTACTCATCCACAGATAATAGCAAGCGACATCCATCCACAGATAACAGCGATCCAGCATTACCCATCCACAGATAACAGCAAGCGACACTCATCCACAGATAACAGCGATCCAGCATAACTCATCCACAGATAGCAGCAAGCGACACTCATCCACAGATAACAGCGATCTAGCATTACTCATCCACAGATAATAGCAAGCGACATCCATCCACAGATAACAGCGATCCAGCATTACCCATCCACAGATAACAGCAAGCGACACTCATCCACAGATAACAGCGATCCAGCATAACTCATCCACAGATAGCAGCAAGCGACACTCATCCACAGATAACAGCGATCTAGCATTACTCATCCACAGATAATAGCAAGCGACATCCATCCACAGATAACAGCGATCCAGCATTACCCATCCACAGATAACAGCAAGCGACACTCATCCACAGATAACAGCGATCCAGCATAACTCATCCACAGATAGCAGCAAGCGACACCTATCCACAGATAACAGCAAGCGACACCCATCCACAGATAACAGCAAGCGACACCTATCCACAGATAACATCGATCCAGCATTACCCATCCACAGATAACAGCAAGCGACACTCATCCACAGATAACAGCAAGCGACACTCATCCACAGATAAAAGCAAGCGACCCCCATCCACAGATAACAGCGATCCAGCAACACCCATCCCGAGAACGAGCCTAAATAGATGTGGCGTCTGAGGGTCACATCATATTCTGCGTCTGTCAGTCCCATCAGATACTGGGCCTGACACAGTCACGTCAGATGTTGCGTCTGACAGCCTCATCAGATGCTGCATTTGACAGCCACCACATCAGAAACTGCGTCTGACAGCCACATCAGATGCTGCTTCTGGCGGCCCTATCGGATGCCGCGTCTGACATTCACCAAATCAGACTCTGCGTATAATCAAATCAGGATCTGCATCCTGCAGCCAGATTACTGCTACGTCTGACATTCACATCAAAATGATGCATCTGATGCCACATGACATACTGCCTCTGACCGCCCCAACAGCCAGTGGATGCTGGGGCTTACAACAGCATCGGTTGCTACGTTCGAGTTGCTTAAGATGCTACGTCCGTCAGCCACATCAGATGCTGGGACTTACTGCCACATCCGATAATGCCTCTTATAGACTCATCAGACAGCCACAGCTGATGTGGCAGTTAGAAGCCCTATAGCAGCAAGGACATCTATCATCTTCATCAGAACCCCCATTTTACAGCCAATTAGATGCTGCGTCTGACAGTCACATCGGATGCTACTTCTGACAACCACATCAGATGTTGCGTCTGGCAGCCCCATCAGGTTATACGGCTGGGTCTGACAGTCGCATCAGATGCTGCGTCTGACAACCACATCAGATGCTGCGTCTGACAACCACATCAGATGCTGCGTCTAACAGCACATCAAGTTTTACTTCTGAGAGACACAGCAAATATTGGGTCATACACTCGCATCAGATGCTGCGTCTGACAAGCAACATTGGCCGCTGCGTTTGACAACCATATTTGATTTTGCGTCTGACAGCCACATCCGATGCTGCATCTGACAGTCACATCAGATGGTGCGTCTAACAAGGCACATTGGCAGGTGGATGCAGTGTCTGCATCTCTTTGAGTAGTTCTGTAGAATGAGTGATCATGAGTTATACAATTAATCCAATTGCAGTAACCTCCTGCCAGATATGAAACAAATATTATGGGATTACAGTTGGACGTATAAATGAGTTGTTGCTATCAACACGTCCCATTCTCTCTCGGCGCACGACTTCATATCATTCGGGTCTTGCTGATATAAGAAGATATGTTGATAAATTGCTTGCGGTCGCTCCGTTGACAAAGCAGATACTTACTTCGTTCACACAATAATTAACATCGATCAAAAACGTATTTTGTATCCAGGCTTTGAAGATTGACAGAGTTTAATTACATGCAATGGATGCCCAATTGATTTATTTCCGATGTCCGTCAATATTGTACCATTTGTTTGGAAGAAAGAGAGCTAGGAACATGACTGGAGGCAGATCGAATAAAAAACTCACTAAATGACAGGATGGTAAATTATTGCTGAACTTAGAAGTATTGCAAGACCATACATAGAGTTGATGCAATGAGTGTTGTTTGTGCATCTTGATTCGAGCCGGCACCAATCTCAAAGAGACATAACAATAAGTTAGCTCGGTTGCGTAATAAATGGAAATGGTGCATGGGAGTGTTGGGCAGTGAAACTTTTCACAAAACTTACAAACCTAATCAATGTTTGAGTCATAATAAAAACGAACAATTCCTAGTCGATGCCTACACCTAGATTATATTTCAACCAAGACGTACGAGTTAACCTTCAGGACTCATACAAAATCTATCCCCTATTAGTAGTTATTATAGGGCTGAAACGTGCCCTGAGATAGGGGGGCTGAAACGTGCCCTGGAGGTAGGGTGGCTGAAACGTGCCCTGGCGGTGGGTAGGGGGTTGACCGGAGTCAGGCCATTGGATGCATTTATTTGATCATTGTATGCATATATTTGGTCATTGTATGCATTCATTTGATCATTGTATGCATCATTGAATGCATTCATTTGATCATTGTATGCATTCATTTGGTCATTGTGTACATTCATTTGATCATCGTATGCATTCATTTGATCAGTATTTTCAGTCGTTTAATCATCGTAGGTATTCATTTATTCATTGAATGCATTCATTTTATTATTGTATAGATTAATTGAATCATTGTATGCATTCATTTAATCATTGTATACCCGAATGTATGAAACAGACCAAATAACACTTGAGAGAGTCACCAAAAATGAATCTGTTTCATGCAAAAGTTAAACTTAATTCAAAATTATCTTAGAAGACGTGTGTAAGCAAATTGATTGAAAAAGCAGCTCGATAAACATTATATTGATTGTTTTCAATGTAATGCTCAATTGGATTACATATTCTTTAGTTACCTACAGTGCAGTTGATGAATATATAAAAAGAAATGCCATTTAAATGCTGGCCGCCAGGTTGAGAAGTCTAATATGTGTCCTTTGCCATGACCAGGATAAAGAGATCCATGACTTTTACAATGAATAACCGCCTGCAAACCAATTGGTTACGGTACAGTTAAACTGGAACCAATCATAAACGGCGGCATCTGTTCTGTAAGCGACACATTTCAGCTGCCTTCAGATGTCTGACGTGGCATTAAACTTTCAGCTGCCTTCATGTGTCCGACGCGACATTAACCTTTCAGCTGCCTTCATGTGTCTGACGTGACATCAACCTTTTGGCTGCCATCATATGCCTGACGTGGCAATAACCTTTCAGAGGCTTGATATGTCTGATGTGCCATTAACCTTTCAGCTGCTTCATAAGTCTGACGTGACATTAACCTTTCAGCTGCATTCATTTGCCTGACGTGGCATTAACCTTTCAGCTGCTTCATATGTCTGACGTGGCATAAACCTTTCAGCTGCCTTCATATGTCTGACTTGGCATTTACCTTTCAGCTGCCTTCATATGTCTGAAATGGTACTTCCTTATGAATGTCCAATTAAATTTGGCACATCGGATCAGAAACTAGCTAAAGATTTCAAAAATGTATAACAGATACCGATAAAATATATCCCCATATCTGAAAAGTTGTCATACGTTTTCCATGGGTCTAACCTCAATGAAAAATGAAGGTACGGCAGGTTTCCAATCAACTTACGGTAGCGGTGACTCGTGGCCGCACAGCAGCCCTGATTTTGTCTACTTCATCTGTGTGAAATAAACCACCGTTTATTCGTTAAACGTATTCACATTGCAAAACGAATCGAATTGAAAAAGTGGGATTGGACGCCACGTTCAGTGTTGGCTCAATAAATATTTCGCTCTGCAGGTTTGAAAAATCTTACACATTTTTCAAAGTTGCTCAAAAAGTTCGTATTTTGAGACCAACACAATTTCGAAAGTTTGAGATCAACACAACAATCATTTATATATTGTTCCTGATTAGGATTTAAATTTTTACGTGCAAGCACTGAAGTGATCTTCGACTTAGTTCCTCCTCCGACCGAGTAACGAATACACCTATAGTAACAAAATTTATGGAAACAAATCCCATAACAAAACTATTAAAACACAAAATAATTTACACACAGACCAATCAGATCCCTGGGTAGCCGAAATTGCTCATGGGAATAATTCGCAAAGGAGCGGGTTCACAGGTGGCACACATACTCGAGTCCTTACATATGTGCTCATCCGTGCCCACTCCCTGGGTAGCCGAAATTGCTCATTGGATTAATTCATAACGGAGTGGGTTCACAGGTGGCACACATACTCGAGTCCTTACATATGTGCTCATCTGTGCCCACTTTTCAACCCTGGGCAGAAAGGAAACTTAATGATTTCTGAGAACACCAGACTTTTTAAAATATGTGTTGGAGTAGCAAAGTCAATGCTTTCAAGTAACTTTCTAATACTGTTAAGATTTGTGTTAATCACCAGAGTGAACTCCGAATTGAGCACAAACAGAGTGTGCCTTTGGCATTCATAACAAGTTCTCTTTGTTTTGAAAGTGATTATGTTCAACGAATAAACCATGGCTTGTTTCAAAGAAATTATGTTGAAAAAACTGCGGCTGATGTACTGCCACGGGTCATCACAGCCGTAATAGACGAGGAAACGTGTAGCTGCTCTGCTTCTCAACTGAAGTGACTCAAGAAGAATTTATTACAACCTTTCGGATCTGTAAAATATATAATGCCAATTTATTGTAGCTATTTTTAAAATTTTAAGTTTGTAGAATCCTGATCCGATAAACAATAAAATTATGCAGCAATTTAAAAAATGCCATATCAGACATTTGCAGGTTTCTATAAGGTTTCAGGGCGAGCGTAAATAAGATTGGCTTACAATATATTTTTTCGCATGATATCGTCGTTGAGGAGTGGCTCTTTCCCATTTTATTGTAACGTTACTCATTCTTGGAAGAGAGTTCAGTGGGTTAAAAAGGGTTGGTTCTGTTCCCCTCCTGCCCTTCCCGCCAACCATTTCTTCTCAGGAGGGGAAGGGGACGAAGTGAATGCTGAAAAGTGTTTGTTCTGATCCCCATCCCTCTTTTCGTAACCATTACTTCGCGGGGAGTTCACAATGATAAAAAGTGTTGGTTCTGATCCCCCTTTCCCTACGTAACCATTTCTTTGCAGGGAGTTCACAATTATTAAAAAGTGTTGATTCTGATCCCCCCATCCCTACGTAACCATTTCTTCGCAGGGAGTTCACAATGTTAAACTGCTGGTTCTTCATCTCACCGGAACAAAACGATTTCAACGTGTAAAATTATTAGATTTTTTTACTTTGGTGGTCGACTTGTAAGTGGCATTTTTAGCTACTCCTTAAAATGAAAATTCTTTTTTAACCATATGTATATAAATCATGATTGTTATTCCTATTATATATTATTTGTTCATGATCATGCACTGTAGATAATTGAACTATATTTTATCCCACCATGAAATTCTCAGTAGGAAGATGTATTTTATTTCTAATGCAACTAATATTGTTCAATTTTTTAATAAAAATGATTTTGATGCAGGTACACCTGCTGTTTCGTCTTTCTACCGACAGTGTTTGAATTATTCCATGCATTCGAACATATAATGATTAAATACATCCGTCAAGTAGAAAAACTTGCATTGAATGAATAATCATAATAAATGAACGAAAATTTTAGGTTTTGTGCTGTTCATTGAACTTTCTGATATTCGCATATTATTCTCAAATACTGAACTTGTTCAAATAACTGTTGAACGATATTAATTATCTCGCACAATTATTGTCAGAAAAATAGGATAAAAAATGGTTTTCCAACACCAATAAAATTATATTCTAAATTTTATTCGAGAAGTGATTAGAATAAAAAACTGAACACGTTAAATATGAAGCATATCCTATAGATATAACTCCAGTACACCACTACAAACGGAAAAAAAAACTTTCAGTGGTTAAACTTCGTTCTATCGTTCCTTCAATCATATTGAACTGAAGTACAGCAGATGTGACTGAAACCCTCGTGCGTTGAGAATAATAGCATCTTTATTAGAACAAGGTCTCCCTTGAGTTGGGCAGCAGCGTGGACTTGCGTGAAGATGATTCATAGAGGACAGAGTCCCTACCCATAAACAAAGACATAAGAAAACAGGGATGGATCTTTTTATTGAAGGAACAATGCAGAAGAATACTCGGGGTTAGTGGCCCTGGAGGTATAGTAGAGCGTTACAAGTCAATCAGTCCGCAATCCACCGGATAGAAATGGTAAAATTACACGTGGAGAGTTTGCTGCATATGAAATTCGAGTACCTTTGTAGGTTACCTTCGTTAATGAACGATCAACTCTAGTCGTAACGTAGATGATTCATAGAAGGTATGGGAGAATATCTTTGTTTTGAACGCTGCCACAAACATTTCCATTATCTCTGTGAGATGTTCATGGCTAAAATTTGAAATGACTCACTCTCATCTAGTTACATAGAATAGTCTGTTGATGGCTATGTGACCACAAAGTGGAGCGAAAAGAGAGTAACATTGAAAGTAATCTTGTCGTAATGACAGTAATCTAAAAAAAAAAATTAAGGCATAGTGTAGAGATAAATGTAAGGTGGCGGTAGTACAATATATTATTAGAGCTAATACTAACGTCATGCATTTGATAGGGAAGAATAGTGGAGACTAGGGGCAGAGTACTCGGAAAGCATGAGAAGAGGGAAAAAAAGGTCAATGAAAATAGTGCAAAGAAGAAGATTCTGCGAAAATTCTTATCTATTTCGGCTATTAAGTTCTACGCAAGTGTAACATAAGTGTAACGCTCATTTTCTGTGACTTTATTATTTATAACGACTAGATTTTTTTCTCCTTTAACGTGTCGTATATCTAGAAAAAGTTTAATTATCTTTCTCCTTCAAACGACAATCAATTGCCTCAAAGTCCTTATGTGGTAGTGAGATAACAAACACATCAACAGACAATCAAAATAATTAGAATAATAAACAGCTATTGCACTTTACAACTAGATTGCAATATAAATAATCATAATAACGTAATACATCGTAACAGCAGCAACGGTTGATAGGATGATCAAATCCTCAGATATCAGTTCTTTTAATTTCGATTAACAGAGCCTGGACAAATAGAATATACAGTGCTGGGTAGCATAATCGAGGTTTGTTCTCTCAGCCCTTGTAGAATGAGTAACCCATACCACGCTCATGACGTTGCCAGAAACATTGCTCTCAATTCCACAACATAACGAATAAGTCCTCAGCACATAACCCGACGAAGCAATGTCTTCAGAATAACCCTCATTGCACGTGGCTTGCACCATAACATAGCGCAGAAGTTCTGATCATTTATCCTAACGAAGAGGACCGGTGTCTTCTGAAACAAACACACATTGAATGTGATTTGTTCATGCAAGCTATTGATCGTCGTCCTGAGGAGGCAGTTTAACGGAATATTTCTTTATTATCAGCCACTGCCCACTCATGGACAAATGTGGTGAGGCTGATAACTGTGGCGTTGAATTATCGATGCCATTTAACGAGTAGCTACTGTCACTGTTTATGGTTGGTTGGCCGTTGTTGTAGCGTTCATCATGTCACTGTTTATGGATGGTAGGTCATTGCTGAAGTTATCATCACGTTATTGTTTATAGTTTGTAGGTGGTTGTTGTAATTACCATAATGTCACTGTTAATGGTTGGTTGGTCGTTGTTACAGTCATCATGTCACTGTAAATGGTTGTCATGTCCTCTGCGGTTGTCATCAAAGGTTTCATCGCCATAGCGACGGTTGAGGTTCTTTAAATACTTTGTAATTGATAAAGTTCATATGAATGTGACGCAGTGACGCATTTTGTTACGCTAAGCGTTACAGAACTTATTTATAAACTATTTTGGGAAGCTATCATCTCCTTTTTTTGTGTTTAATTTAGAAAAAAACATGGACTTGTTCAAGAAAGTGGTTAGTATGTTATGATTCGTGATTTCAAGTCAAACTTAGCCCATTGCAATTAGCCTATTACAATTAGCCCATTATAATTAGCTCATTACAATTAGCCAATTACAATTAGCCAATTACAATTAGCTCATTACAATTAGCCCATTACAATTAGCCAATCACAATTAGCCAATCACAATTAGCCCATTACAATTAGCCCATTATAATTAGCTCATTACAATTAGCCAAATAAAATTAGTCAATTACAATTAGCCCATTTCAATTGGCCAATTACAATTAGCCCATTATAATTAGCTCATAACAATTAGCCAATTACAATTAGCCAATTACAATTAGCTCATTACAATTAGCCCAATATAATTAACCCATTATAATTAGCTCATTACAATTAGCCAATTACAATTAGCTAATTACAATTAGCTCATTACAATTAGCCCATTACAATTAGCCCATTATAATTAGCTTATTACCATTAGCCCATTACAATTAGCCAATACCAATTAGCCCATTACAATTAGCCCAATCCACCTTCTGCTGCATGTCTTAAGCTTAACTAGTCAAATCAAGGTAATTAAATTCCCTTGTCCAACTTCCCAAGGTTAAAGTTGGACAAAATACTCTGCCCAGAATATCTAGTTTTAGTTTAATTGCCCGCTCTGACAAAACATGAGTGTCGCTCCCTGTGGTAGAAGTGTACGATAAACAAACATACCATTGCTGTAGAGAAGTTGTCGCTCGCCGTTATAACAGTGTACAATATACTCTTTATAGTTGTACCGTTATGCTCCATAACCATCGATATAACATATCACTATAATATCACCCACATCATATCTCCATCGATTGTTGACGTTACTGCATCTCGCTACCGACACAATACCACAACAGCATATTACTGCTACAGTAACACTGAAGTATCAATAAAGTACAGCCGAAGCAACAGCATACTGACGTTGCACCATGTATACGTAGGTATATGTGTTGCATAAAGTATCAATGCATGTTTAGAACGTAATAACATTGCTAAGGGAGGTATCAGGAGAGTCTGGTGTGTGGCTTATATTAATTATTTGTTGTTGCTCAAAGTCTGGTGTGTGATTTGTATTCATTGTTGTTGTTGCTTCAGACTTGCGTGGCTCATATTCAGATACTTGATGTCACTCTAAGACAGTTTGTGTAGTTCATTTTTTCCTTCAGAAAGGGTCAAATTTATTTCATTGGCGCACGTTGGCTACGATTACAACATTCACACCTGACTGAAAAAAAATCCGCAAAACAATTTTTGATTATTATTTTGTGAAATAACATTAATTTTTGGATACTTGAAATACCTGTAATTGTCAATTGAAATTCCTGTGACGTAAATTGAATTACCCGTGTTTGTGAGTTGAATAAACGTGCTTGTGAGTTGAAATACCTGTGATAGTCATTTGAATTGCTTGTTTTTGTCAATCAAAAAGCACGTGTTTGTGAATTGCAATACCTTTGTTTGTCAATTGAAATAACCCGAGTTTGGCAATCGAAGTTACTGTGTTAGACACTTATCAAATTGTAAACTTATTTCCTCTGTCATGAGTATTCGTGCCGAGCTCTATTCTCTTCACAGTTCAAAACATCGTTCAAGTTGATCCGTGTTTAGGATTTCTGACCGATAAATTATAGAATTACAGTTTGTGGCTACGTATTCAATGCTTGCTACGAGCAAGTGGCAGTCCCTCTCTAGATACTTGTTTCCAGCAAATCGCAGTACTTTTCTAGATACTTGTTACGAGCAAGTGGCAGTCCCTCTCTAGATACTTGTTACGAGCAATTCGCCGTCCATTTCTAGATACTTGGAAGTTTTCTAGATGCCTCTTGGTTGCTTCATCATTTTTTGGTGTAAGTAGTGACGCTTAATTACTTGTTCCTAGTGAGGTCCCGTCGTCATATGGTGCGACATGTTCTTGTGGGGAACTAAACCCACAATGCGTCATCGGAGGAAGTAAAACTGTAAATTGTATATTGTTGGAACCATCTAGTTTAGTATGACGTGGACATCTGTTTTTTGGAATGTTTGGTGAGTGGCAGTTGTCTTTGATTTCTCCCCCTCCCGTCCCTTTCTCAACTGCCAATGGTGTTCCCGCTCTGTGTTGTCTCCTAGATGTTTATCTCTCTTTCGTATAGAATAAAGGGCCAAGGTATTTCTCTTTATCTTGGAAGTACATCGTTCTAAGATTTCGAGTAGTTAAATGCATATCATGGTTTTTAAGATTATATGAGTAAAATATGGTAAGAAAGCTTACGTCGTAGTTGTTTTAGTTTGAAGTAAACCATCTTTTTGTTCAAATGTCCTGAGGCTTAGTACGTATTCTTGACGCCTGCCTAGGGTGGCTTGAAAGTGGTAACCGCTTCGTTGCCAGCCTGGGGTCGGACAGTGCGTCCCGAACCATGGTGAGAGTAGGTTCATTAATTTCGGTGCCCTCCCGGGATGCAAAATTCTTGAGATGGATACACAAAAACATTTCCAATAGGCTATGAGACCTCGAGACTAGAATAGTTGAGTGACTGTAGAAATATGAATTATACTAACCCTGCCAGTTAGATATGACGCAGCTTCACTACAGTATAGGTTGTGTAGCACTATTATGACCGTGTTAGTGACGAGACCGGATAATCGCCTTTCTACTTCATGGGACTTCGCCGAAACCCATGTAAGTTCCCGTTTTGTATCAAAGTGATGTGTTAAATATGCCTAGTCCAAAAATTAATATCTTCTCAATCAGATGTATAATAAGTTTTTTTTTTCCAAGTGACGAAAATCAAATATTCAACATTATGGTTAAATAGTGTAAAATAATAATGTTAATAACGTGTAAAATTCGATAAAGGAAAGGAAAATAGCTCCCCACAGTTCTCCCATCGATCCTATTTTATAGTACCATTAGGATGACTACTTAAGATTGCTATATACATGCAGCAAAGTAAAAGGCAGCGCAGTATAAATGCACAAAATCGATAATCAGGAAGACAACGACTTTAGAAAAGGAGGTAAAGGCCTCAAGAGAGATTGGTACGTAGCTACTATGCAGAATTTGAAGGTATTGAACGATTACAAAACATTGATGCTACATTTTCGGGCAAATGAAGTGTCGTGTTCTTTGTATTATCTCAGACTTCGGGTTCTGAGATCTGAACTCAGCATGGAAAGATCATAGCAGTGTCTTTACAATCGTGTGAAAACTCCGACAGTGTGGATAAATCCGTCCAGAAAATATCCGAGTGTCCTCTTAGAATGTTCTTTCTCTTGAATTGTCACATTAGGAAGCCTATACTAGATGTGAGAGTGTTCCTATAAAAACTGTATTCCCACAGAGGCTTCCTACACTGGAAATTATAGCGGCCGTACGTATGTGATATGCTTGTAGCTGAATTGCGTTGTTTGTTGGTTTGGATACAGCTCACTCCCCTTGGGCATTCCTGTGTTCATTTTATAAGTGTTGTGACGACACAATCTTAGGGCCGAGCACCGACACTGAACTGCCATCTTAGTCCGTTGTTCGTGACCAGCTCAGGTAACAGTTCGATGTCTGAGTGTTTCTGGACGTGTGATTCTAGACCTGTAATCTGGATTTTGGTTTCTGGACGTTTAATCGGGATGCTGACTTTGTGGTAGCAATTTCAGCGAATTTAGCTCCATACCTGACGGTTTTAAATTGCAGAGCTGGTTGATAATTGTTTCAACACAACTCGCATCTCGCTATACAAGTAACAGTTCGGTGGTAGAACTGATACTTCTGATACATTTGAGCCAACGTATGTTTGATTATCATCACTCGCCCAATATACCACTGTCTCAATATTTCACTTCTTCGAGTTTCCATTTGTATTCATCGTCAGTCGTATACCGAAAATGAGCTTGACATATTTCAAGGCTCGACTTGCAAGCAATATGTTGCAGAAAAGAAATCATGACATCACATACAATATAATCAAATGTCCAAAAGTATTTTATCATAATTTGATGGTCCGGTATGTGTTAGTGTCAGGTCATTCACATCAGTAGTATGTGTATTTACTAGGCTGGCGGAAACTGGAGCTGCCCTTCTAAAAAATTTGTTCCCTATAAGCCAGGTAATGCTTCCTGTTGTTGTAAGCTTTGCGCACTCTACAAGCTTGACGGCGCTGATCTAACGAGGAAGATAGTGTGTAAATTATTAAAATTTACTTATGAAATGGTATTTACTCGAGTAAAAAAAATCGGTATCAAAGTAATCATTGGGAATAAATAACGCAACAATCAATGAATGCATTGCAAATTATCACCGAATTGGCTGCTTGTTCTACCAGGCTGGAGAGCAGCTGACGATTCAAAATTCGTATCGCCAATTTGTTCATTCCGCTAAGCTATCGACCAGACGGTACTTATGCTACGTCATATTAAAAGAACTTCATCTGGATCATTGTATTGCCAAGCGGTGCTTCTTGTCATTAGTATAACTTATTCCCCCTTAGTTGCCTGTTGCTTCACAGGGCTGTCTATGATGCCTAAAAACTTGCACGCTTTTGCATGATTTTCTTTCTAACGTTTTCTGATGAAACGATCAGTAGAAACTTGTGCAGCATTCTGTGCTGTTATGTAGCAACGCACATTAGAAGGGCTAATGTACCGTACTCTGCTGTGCAGCGTTGACATCAGTTGATGTGTCACACTGTGCTGTGCAACATACACATCAGATGAATCATCATATTCTGTGCCACATACACATCAGTTGAAGTATCATACTCAAATGGGCAACATATATCAGTTTAAGTATCATACTCTGCTGTGCAACATTCACGTCAGTTTAAGTATCATACCCTGCTGGGCAACATACACATCAGTAGTTTAGGTATCATACTCTGATGTGCAACATACACATAAGTTGAAGTATCATACTCTAATGTGCAACATAACATGAGTTTTAGTATCATAATAGTTTGCTCTGCAACACACACATCAGTTCAAGTATCTCACTCTGGCATGTATTATACACATCAGTTTAAGTATCATACTCTGCTGTGCAACATACACATCAGTTGATGCATCATACTTTGCGGTGCAACATAACATGAGTTTTAGTATCATATTCTACTGTGCAACATAACACAAGTTTTAGTCTACTGTGCAACATAACACGAGTTTTAGCAACATACTCTGCCGTGCGACATAACCAGCAGTGGTGATGATGCTATATTATAATACTATAATACTATACTATAATACTATACTATAATACTATACTATAATACTATACTATAATACTATACTATAATACTATACTATAATACTATACTATAATACTATACTATAATACTATACTATAATACTATACTATACTACTATACTATGATACTATACTATAATACTATATTATAATACTATACTATAATACTATACTATAATACTATACTATACTATACTATACTACACTATACTATACTATACTATACTAAACTATACTATACTATACTATACTATACTATACTATACTATACTATACTATACTATACTATACTATACTATACTATGCTATGCTATGCTATGCTATGCTATGCTATGCTATGCTATGCTATGCTATGCTATGCTATGCTATGCTATGCTATGCTATGCTATGCTATGCTATGCTATGCTATGCTATGCTAT
>SDVV010011436.1:0-15848 GCA_016164225.1 Gammarus roeselii | reverse complement strand
CGGTGCATAAATAATCTCTCTACGCCAACATCGTTCACAACCTACGAGTTAGGAAACAAGTTCACTTGTTCAATTGCGAGCTCCTTGAGCCAATTGATGAGTCTTACCGACAGAAATTATCATAATAACTTGGAACAAATATTCAGATGGGATTTCTAACCGACGAGCGGCATCAACATGTGAAGTGTCATTGGTATCTTATTTCCGGACGATGGCTTGCCATTCGAGGCCAAGTCGTGTCTATGGAGATTGTTCATTCCCGCCTGCGTGACTGGAGATTGAACTCTGTATTTAGAAGGTAACACTTTTGTATCTCCCACTTCAACGCAAAGGGCAAATCGATGAGTTTTTTTTTACCGCAAACAGAACTCTTTGAGCGTACAAGGCGGTACAAGAACTGTTGTGTATACAAGGCAAAACTTACAAGACGTGACTGAATAAAAATCTGTAAATAAGGCGAGACTAACAGAGCGAGACAAAAAGACGTTTATGTATTTTCCATGTCCTCTCCGCTCTGTGCGATACAACAAAACAAAGTTTGCAGTAAAACAAGTTTCATTATCCTGACCTGTAAAATATTGAATTACGCACCTCAATTTTAAATATAGTGATGACATTTTGTCGGCCAACCGTCGCCCATACACCGGATGAATGTAACGTACAGTCAATTTTGAAAAGAGATGTCAAGCCGATGGATAAAGAAAATACCCAATTAAAATGAAGGTCTTTTTTTTGCCGACGGAAAATTGGACGCTGATAAAACGTTCAAAAATATTGTTTTGGTATGCCAATCAAATTGATAAATTATATTTTCCGTATTATTAGCAGTAAATATCGGCAAGGAGAAACGTATATATATTGCGCACGTTTGAGTCCCATTGAGCTTGATAGTATGCCAGTGTTTTCTCTTTAAATTGGAAATCTAGAGTTACTGCTCAACATATATTTTGTTCAAAGAAGTACTCGTCTCTTTGTTCACGTTCATCTTGTGCAAAGTTTGGCGTAATTTACATAATTTCTAAGCATTATGAGTGCAGAATTAAAAGAAAACACAATTTCGTTCAATATTGATTCACCTAACCTACATCTTCTTCACATTACCTCGAACCATAAGGCTCTCAGCACCTGTCAGATTAGACAGTTCATTGTGAGTATTCGGCTAATGGCTTACCTATTCACCACAGCACACACCGACTACTAACCCATGAACATAGGTCAAGAGTTTCATGCTACTAGCCCGGCGATGCCCTCTCGATGCTGGTGTAAGCGGTTGCTGGTGTATTGCTGTCGAAGAGCAACTATGAAAATGTGTCATCTTCCAGTTAGTGCATCTCAAACTCCTGATTTTCAAACTAGGAAGCCTCTCGGTCCTATTCCATATGTAACCGTAATAACTGCAGTTATTCTAATAACCTCTCAATACCTCGTTATTATTCATGGTTGAGCGATCGCATAATCACGTAACTAATCAAAGAATATATGCATACGTCGAAAGTAGAATATGTTTAGCTATAAGTTGATTTCTGAACAGTTCATACTCGTTAACTAATTGGTGTTTCTTTAATACATCTTTACATCCTTTCTCATCTAAAAGTTCTCTTCACCTCACTGAAATCAATCATTATGTTATCCTCAGAAAAAAAATCCACCATTATTCTCACAGTGCATTTAGTTTGAACAACACATTCCTTGGTCACAATATATTTTTTTCATTATATCTTCTCAATTAACATCTCTATTCTGTTTCGAATCTACATTCGGTCAATGGGACCTACCACGAACTCTGAAGAAACATTGTTAAGTTTCAGTTTAAAACTTCAATAAAACTGATTTGAACTATTTAGAGCTTTAACGGAAATAAACTATACAAGGAGTTGAGTACTAAAACTCTCCTCATGATTAATGAGAATGTTGAGGAAATTAGAGAATTGGCTAGCCCCTCGCCTGGTCTGTCTGAGGATAGTCGATGAGTTTTCTGCCCGTGGCTTCGCAAGCAGCTGTTGATCCTCAGAGAGCAAACACATTTGATAGCATGCGAGAACAGAGATAAACATGAGCTCTGATTGGTGTATGTATGATATTGAAGTGAAGGAATATTCATTGATGACTTATTCCTCTGTATATCAGAGGCAGCGGTAGTACATATAGTTTGTAGTGCAAAATATGGCAATGTAACAGTTAAAGACTTAATTCCTAATGGTTCAATGTGAATTCATGGCAGCATTCTGCGACCGAAAAAAAAATCGATTGATTGATCAGCACTTTCGTTGAATTGTCAGAAACGGCTTCAATCAATATAATGCTATTTTATATATTTCTCTTCGAAGCCAATCAGATGACCCAGACTTTTCTCTACAGATTCTAACTAGAAGGAATTTACATTGAATAAGTGTGCTAATTTATGCGGGGCTTAGTTAGAGTTGGGTACTCGAATATTTCCACGGGTATTTGGCCGTCATTGAAGGGATGTTACTTTCAACATCACCATCGTTAAAATTTGAAAACATTCTCATTGCTGCAGCAGGGCACTTTTCAAAATTGGCCTACTTGCTGTCATATCTGGACACATCACAGGATGATGGAATATACCAACAATATCGTTGGGAGATTTACGCAAATTAACAGTGAATGCATCATTGAAAAAACCTCCGTCCTAGCCAAGATTCGTTCGCGCGTTGCATGCATAGAGTCCAGCACCCTAGCTACTAAGCCGACATGAACAACTAAAGTTGTGATGGGAGCTTTCGTGGGTATTGCAGATATATATATATATACATATAAATAATATAACTATACTTTTCATGGAACTACTATCACTTTTTTTGAGTCACTGTTCACTTACCTTCACGTTTTTATGCCGATTAATTATCAATGTTTCCAAAAGTACATGTGTTGTTACAATAGTTTTGCGGTTTAATTGCATTTCGGAACAGCCACCAATACAACATTCCACTGAGTCAT
This sequence comes from Gammarus roeselii, assembly GCA_016164225.1. Classification (NCBI taxonomy): domain Eukaryota; kingdom Metazoa; phylum Arthropoda; class Malacostraca; order Amphipoda; family Gammaridae; genus Gammarus; species Gammarus roeselii. The sequence continues at coordinate 12,887 of SDVV010011436.1, read as the reverse complement.
AAATACATATTTTTTGAATCAACACATTTATCCGCATTATAGAAGAAGGGATACTCATGACACCGCTTGAGTAAAGCTGAGAGGGCGGAGCTTATTCGCCGCGGCACTGGGGTTCAATCTCCATTGGTGTAGACTCTGAGGCTAGTGGCGACACTGCTCTTAAAGGGACGTGTTGATGGGAAAGAAACGCAGTAGGCGAAATAAGTTAGACGAAAGCTTCAAGAGCTCGGGGGTTGTAAACGAGCAACAAAACTAAGAGTTTGGAATCGTGTCGGTGAGACGGTGACAGAAAAAAGTTATGCACAACGGGAAATGTGGCAGGATCCATTCCGTAAACGTCGGATGATTTCAAGTGACTTGGAAGAGGCGTCGTCGGCAGAGGGTGTGTTGGAGCTTGCTCTTAGTTTTATTACACTTTAGGGTGTAAAAAGTGTTGCGGGACCGGTCAAAGTGTAAACAATACGACTATGAAAATCTGCACCACACAATGATACACCGTGAAGTATCTTTGATGCATCTCCTACTGTGTTTTGAACGGAATATATGTTAACAGGTGTTGTTCAAACAGGTGTTGTGAGTGCCGGCAACAGGAGGGAATTTAAATGAACGCGTTTAACTCCGTCACCGTTGGCAACGCATTTTCCAGGCTGCCTGATGTCAATATCCCAACAAACCTATTTCAATTAATCGTCGCCAAGAAACACATGAATACCACGCAAAAAGAGTTTATACATACTTTCTAATATTTACGTGAACGTGACCGAATCCTGACCAGACGTGGACAAATCCCTACTGTTTCCCTCAGCTGACTCTCTACCCTCTACCCCCAGCATTCCACGCCCCGCCTAGACCTATAAACTCCAGTGCCACACAAACGCACACACATTAGGACCTCTATGATTTAAAAATTGAATAAACAGCGCGAGGGTCATCTGATACAGATATATATTGTGTAGTTTTTTTTTTGTTGAATAATGTTTTGAACTAATTTGCTTTTGAGACACTTAATCTTATTTTATTCAGTTCTCTTAAATTTCTGGTTTCAAATCAGAACATGCAGTGCAATCTCGGACAGATTCAACATTTTGGTTTCAACCTAGAACATACCCGCTCAGAGCGTGCTATAACAAAAACACATCTATTTTAGTTATATAACAGAAACAGGAGTATTTGAAGAAAAACGACGCGGCATGAATAATTATCCCATCTAAAAGCAATCTATCAACAACATGGCTGTTATCAAGTAAGCTGAAATGAAATATGAATCATACTTTATGGTGAACTGTGTGAACATCGTCAGTCGTTTTCTTCTGAGTGTCTCCTCGCCGCATGTTTGTGTTCGTATGTACGTACTCTCCGGGAACGTCTCCCTCGACAATGTTCCAGCCAGCGTTTACCTCAGCTTCATTTTCTGCTACCATAATGCGTGGAGGAGATTCTGCATTCCACGGCATCGATTTATTTGAACTTTCTATTGAAATACGAGCGTCAGCTGAAAAAATAATAAGTGCAGCTAAACAAAGACATAAGAAAATAAAAATAATAATAATATTGAAAAGGCTCAACTCGCACTCGAAAACTTGACGCAAGAACGTCAGAACGGAATGACACACCCTTGACTCCTCCTGAGTCACCCTAAGTGAAGACAGAGGATACCATGCATCGCTGCTATCTCTCACCGCATGGTCCTTTAAACCAGACAGAGGATTTAAACCACTTAGGCAAAAGATTCCTTCAAGACGCCGGTAACGACCAAATGTAAAAGGTAACTCTTTTGATAAATTATCGTAATTTTTTGCATTTTTTTGAAGTCATTCAGTAACCTGCAGCACAATTCTCCACTGAAGTGCTGTTTTTCTACATAGAATGAATAAATAGGCTCCAATTCACGGCTAATTAGAATTAATAGAACTTACGTGCTGCAATTAAACATAAATCAGTGTACGTGAGCAATACTGTCAAAGTTAGAACAACCAGAATCTAAAGAATTTTCGTGTCTGTCATTCCCCCAATTCCACCAAATAAAAAATGCAGCAATAGGTTACCCATAGTTAACGTTTTTCGGTTACTTCGGCGTCACTCATATAGAACGGAAGCTTTGGTGACTTAAATTCTAGGAGCAACTGTTCAAGGCAACTACGATTGGTATGACATGGTCGCAACGATAACAAACCCTCACACAAAGCTCCATCACGGCTCTGCTGGTCCGGCCATCTGAGTCTTATTCCTCTCCTCACTCACACAGAAGTGTGCTATAGAATTGAGCCTACACAGTTCACACATATCCAGGTCCCACCAAACCTCATCACATCACAACTCTCCAAGCAGTGCCACGGGAGCGCTTCAAACTGCGTCAGCGGAGCGTTCCAACCAGTGTCAGCAAAGCGTTTCCCACCTGTGTCACCAAAACGCTAGAACGCTCCAAACAGAATAATCAGACTCTACTCAGTGTTGACAGAACGCTCCTAACAGCGCCACCTGAGCACTCTAAGCAGCATCACCTCACCTGAGCGCTCCAAGAAGTGTGACCAGAGCGCTTCGAGCAGCGTCACCGGAGTGCTCCTAGCACCGTCGCCTCCGCGTTCCCAGCAACGACACCAGAGCGCTCCGAGCAGGGTCACCCGAGCGCTGTAAGCATTCCCGTGCGCCTCTTCTCTGTATGCTAGCATGCGACTCAATTTATGAATTACAGGGGTTTGCTCCCAGAATAATGACAGAATATAGTCCTCTCAATCATGTGACTTTAAAATCTCATTTTATCAAGTGTGACATCTGTGTTATTTCCTAATTGAGTGCAGCAGAAAGCTAACATCATCATATTAGTTTAACTATGTATCATTATTATTTTAGAAAATATCTAGGATAGTTAGATTGTGTGGACCTATGTTATACACGTCTGAGTATATTAGTTTTTGAGCTTGTAGCCTTCATTCGTGTTTCGCTCAATGTTATTCTGTGTTGAATTTTCATAGGTATAATATATATATTTTTTTCAATTGTTTCCCGACCACCGTCAAAACCATGGTAGCCCATCTTTTTTTTTGTTACTTCAAGACTATTTGTGAAAAATTCTACATTTCAGCTGTCGTTTTGGGCCATACTTTATCTGGAACATCAGAGTTGTGTGCGGCTTCGACTAATGTGTACACACGTGCGCGAACCTCACCATCCCACGGTCATGAGTAGCTGATGCTGCTCTCTACCCCAGCCCTCTTTTCCACTCATTCCGGTTCCTCGAGTAAATTGCACCGCAGTATAAGCCGGTCGATCTTATGGACTGCAAATTCACCACCAGGTACTTCATACACTAAAAGAGATTATTTTATCGTTTCTGCCTATGTCTCATCAACCTGCGCAAATTGGAGGCTCTGAGGAACGAACATATGGTAAAATGAACGACAATTCAAAAATTTCCAGTTGCGATAAATGATGATGAGAGCAATTCATTTCGAATTTTTAAGTTTACGCTATGACAAATCTCTTTTTGGCCAGTCGACATTTATTATAATTTTTAACAAAAATATTAGTCCCTCTGTCTGAATTTTTTCTCAAAATTAATAAAGTTTTGGATAATTTAAACTAATTGCTAAAACCTAAAACTTAATTCCTAGGTGCGATTTCCTTCTACCAATAGAATAATATCTTATACCTGCATCTTCCGATTAAGTTTATATCAAACAGCTTTGCATAGGCTTAGTCAGCATTTCTTAAATTACTAGCTCATTATTTGTCTCTGCCTCTATCTGCATTTATTGATTTTCTTGTTACAAATAGTTTGAAATGTTGACATACAATTAAAAGCAAGTAGGAAAAGGCGTCAAAAAATATCGGACAAAGATTGAAATGTTTTTGAACGATTGAACGAATATTTAAATGTGTTTGAACGATAGGCAATAACCACACACGGTCCTGCTTAATATCAGATCACGGGTCCTCCTCTTAACGCTGAGCGCTATAATGATAAGCTAATAAAACTCTCTATAAGCACCCTCAACAACAAACCCTCTCAGTAGTCCACTTCACTGATATTTAACATTGAATTAAAGACATGTCGCCCCACAGCCACACTGCCAACAGAATAACAGAGACTGCATATCATGCAAAAGCCAAAAAAGCACCAGAACCAGCAAGCCTATAAACATAGACCTGCCGCATTGCCCACACACTCCAGTGGCCAGCGCATGTGCCCCAAAATGCGATAAAGAGGGGACTACCTTCTTCCACAGGGTAGCTCATTCGGTGACAGATACTCACCCAACGCTGCTGAGCACTCTATCTCCCACCCCGTGTACCTCTTAAACGGAGTCCATAACTCTCAATTATTCCTCCGATACAGAGCCTTTAATCGTCACCTCAACAGAGAAATCCGCAATAGCAAAGCCGGCTCGCTGTGAAGCATCAGGCACCAACACCGGGTGAACTGAAAATATCAAGACCCCTAAGACAATACTCATTGGTGATATCATCAGGAAAAATGTGCGAACGTCCGACTTTTCAGATAGATGCACTTTTGAAAAAATATAAATATTAACAATTATGGTGCTCTGTCTAAAATCATTGAGAGGGCAAATCCATTCAAAAATTTCATTATTGTGCTCACGGACTACGTCGAAAATGAAGTAGAAGTCAAAATAACTACCGCAATTTTAACGGAAAACCAAAATGCTAAGATGTACATGGCAGAACCCCTCAATCTGAAAACAATGGAACAGAGGCCCGTTTCATGAGGCTATGTCACTCCTTTAGGCTCAAAGTTATCCCAACAGGCAAACTAAGAGACGAATTCATTGGTGCCCCCGACGAACGATTGTTTCATTCGGAGTGGAATTATCAAATTCTCCAACACGGTAGCACGTTACGTTCCTCAGAGGGTTGGGGTACTGCCGTCCCAATACTATAACAATATCAAAAGCAAGCAATCATTACTCTGGTCTCCTCCTTTCCTCTACTTCCCTCCATCATATGGCCATCATCTCGTATCATCACCCCGTCTCACATCCTAGCGCCCTCTCGTCACCCCCAAACTTAAATTCAAACTAAAATTCACCAATCAGTGACTTCTTACCATCCCCACACAATTAGCTTCCATGTAACGCCTCTTCAACACGGTCGCAGCAATAGCCTCCCCTCAGTGCCTCCTCCTTTCTTCTTCTACCCTTCTCCTCCACTCAACACTGTTCACATAAATTTATCGAACTATGCTTGCAGCACTGCGACAATCCCTCCTTTTGCTACCATTCCCGCACCTCAGTCCAAACTAAGACTCTACTTATCCCGCTAATACCTCCCAAAAATATTACCCTCCTCCACCCATTTTTTCCTCGAGCTCCCACTTTCGTTACCATTCCCTACCCTCAACCCAAACTCCAACATTACCTATTCCGCCAATCCCTCCCATGTATTAACCCCCTCCACCTGTTCTTTCCTCTAGCTCCCACTTTCGCTACCATTCCCAAACCTCAGTTAAGACTCCAACTTTACCTATCCCGCCAATCCGTCCCATATATTTCCCCCTTCTATCCGTTCTTTCCTCTAGCTCCCACCTTCACAACCAATCTCTAACCTCAGCCCTAACTCCAACTCTACCTATCCCGCTAATCCCTTCCATATATTACCCCCTCCACCCATTCCTTCCTCTAGCACGGTTCAGCTATCCTCAGCTATGCCTCTCTTCAATCACCGATCCAAATTTCTTTCCCTTGGTTCTATTCGGTCTCTCCTGCTCCAACCCACCCTCAAAAACAAAGAACAGAACCAAATGCAAGGATATTCCAAACTTACAAACAATGCTACTCAAGAATTAGCAACCAGATTCTTAGATAACGTCAGTAAGAGGGTTACTGAAGATCAAATTAAAAATCTAAATGAGGGTGGCGTTGCTGACACACGAAACAAAACACCGAATGAACGAATGCCAATGAAAGTGACAAAAATCTTGCAACAAATCCCCAGGAACACCAACATCGACACCATTCTCAATGATTTAAGATTAAAGAAACAATAAACACTAGCAGACGTACATTTTATGATTCACGCAGTGAAAGGATCCTCAGTAAAACAAACAAGACTTAACGATGAAAACATCTTAGAGGGGATAAGAACTAAAGCAATGGAGGAATCCTTCAATTGCATAGAAGATTAGGAAGCCTTCATCGAGTATAAAAAAGATGATAGGTTCCTCTTCGAGTTAAAAAAGTATTTTGAAAACAAAAAGTACAAAAGCAGTTGTGGCGATCTAGTCCCCCTCAATTCTTAGTCACGCACTCAAAATACAAATCACAATCTTAGATGAAACAAAACCGGACATCGTAACGAAAACTGTAATTTATCCGACCAACCTTAAGAGTGATGAAGCTGCTCAATACTCAATATTTGTAGCCAAGAAAGAGGTCCACTATAGTAGTCTTGCAGCAACCCACCCTCTGAAGCCACAGTTCGAACAACAAAATATTGCAGCGAAGCGAAACAAGCATGTGGAAACAAATGTGCAGTGTTCCAATAGGTATTCTCCTACATCCATATTCGATGAAGAGATGCCTCTGCAATCATCCCAAAGTGACACCAACTGTCCTGTAAGTAAAAACAAATGACTGGGGGTACAAACTGTTCAATCTGGGAGCAGCAACTACCCCTCAGCAACCATGTCTGTAAATACCCATCAGAACCTAAATAAAATAGTGATTAAACAAATAAACGTCAGAAGCTTATGAACAAAGACGGATCACATCAAAATGATGATGAAGGAGGACTCAATTGACATTCTATGTCTGACTGAAACCTGGCTGGAATCTGACATCAGCACTACCTTCATCGAGATTGACGGCTTCAATGTTTATAGAAAAGATAGAGAAAGGAAAGGAGGCGGAACCGTGATTTATGTGCGAGAAGAATATATCTCTTTTCAAGTAATGCTTAACGACAGCAATGAAGTTGATGACCTTTAGGCAAACATCCTTGTACGAAAAAACAGATCGTTTGTTGTTGGTTGACTTTACAGACCACCCAATGCAAGCGTACAGTATTTTCAATACATCGAAGAAAGATTTCGAGAAGCTATTCGCTTAGGAAAGACGCTGTACATTTTGGGAGATTTCAGTGATGAACAATTGAAATTGAAATCCAACAATATGAAGCCGAATTTAGACAGACTCGGGCTGCATCAGCTCATAAAAATGCAACAAGAATTAATCCCGAATCCAAAACTGTATCAGATCTGCTCATAAGTAACAATCCGTCTTCCATTGTCACCACAGACGTGGAGCCCAATTCTTTCTCGGACCACCATGAAATAAACTGCACCATTAACATCAAAAAAGAAAAGAAACAAGTGTACAAAATAACCTGTCGTACAAAAAGAAATTACACGCGGATAATTTCAGAGCACAACTAGTGGCAAACGTCGAGATGATAAAACCGATACATAGCATACATAACGTCACAGAACAAGGCCAATTACTCACAAATTATCTACTCACATGTTTGAACGCTGTGGCGCCAACGGAAACTAAAACAATAAAAAGCTTGCCGGTTAAATGGATTACAGAAAAACTGCAAAACGAAATTGCACTTAAAAAATATCTCAAACGCAGATCAAAACGAAGCATCACTTTGTTAAAATTATTTCGAATTCAAACAAGAACAGTCAAACGAGAAGTCAGGAGGGCCAAAATTAAATACTATCATGAGGAACTAGAACAGTGAACAAACAATCAAAAAGAAAGGCGGAATGTACTGAAAATAATTGTTCCCTACAAAAAAAAAGATCACCTCGCCTACTTATCCGAATACACAAGCAGCTTCAGAGAAATTTAACAACTACTTGGCTGGAGTTGAGAAACAGGTTTTTGAAGAGGTAACCCAGGCAGCTTATCAAGGATTACAGAGCAACGCATCAGATACACAGGGTCCAAAAGCTTTCGATGGAGACAGCAACCAAGAAGCAAACGTCAAATGGAAACCAAAGCAAGTATCGCAACACGAAGTAAAACGAGCTGTACTTGCCTTGAGGAATACAAATTCTACAGGAATAGATGGCTTAGCCCTAGAATATCTGTAAGACAGCCTTATGGTTACTTTGCCTTATATCAGCACAGTTATTAACACCTCCATAACAAGTGAAACTTTTCCAGAGAGCTGGAAGCATGCAATCATAAAAACAATTCATAAATCTGGGGAAAAGAATGAACCATCTAACTTTAGACCGATCAGTCTTCTGCCTGTCCTATCCAAGATTCTAGAAAATGTAATATCTATCCAATTGATTGATTACCTCGAATCAAACAAGCTGTTCAATGACTGCCAGCATGCTTATCGGCGAAAATTGTCAACAGAAGACGCACTTATGAGCATCACTGAAGATATGTACAAAAACTTTGATGATGGGCGGATATCTCTGCTGGTATGGCTACACTTATCGAGTGCATTAGACAGTGTAAGTCATGCAATTTATTTTGGCAAGCTCCGCAACCTTGGAATAGACCCTACTTGGTTCGTAAGCTATCTGATGAAACGGAAACAATCAGTTAAACTCGATAACGCAACTATGTCAAACTCGGCCACAATTGACTTTGGGGTCGCTCAAGGTTAGATATTTGGCTCTTTGTTTATCCTGTTATTTGTAAATGGCATCAACTAAATATTACCAAGAAATCAAGCGGAAATGGTAATGTACGCCGATGATGTTCAAAAAACCGTTAGATATAAATGCGCTGAAAGACGACGCTGAGACAGCCGTGACTAATCTGAAATCTCGGTTTGATAAAAAATGGACTCAATCGCTACTCTGAAAAAAAACAAAATGCATCATGTTCGGCTCGAACTCGAAAAGAAAAGCAGTTCCAATGAATTTCTCTATCAGGATAGGCAAATCTGGCATTCCCGTTGAAGATAAAGTTATAAGTCTAGGAGTATGGTTTCATCGCGATCGTTTCTTCGAACACCACGTAACTATTCTGTGTTCCACGTTGAATTGAACACTTTTGTTCTCAAACTCCGCAAAAAAAGAATTGAATTTAAAATCAGAATTACTGGTTGGCCACGATTTAGCATTTCCTAACATTAACCACGATCTTTAAATTTGGAGAAATGCACCTAAACTCAAGTAGAGAAAGTGCGACGTTGTATAAACTATACGGCAAGAATAACATGCGACGGCAACCACAGAAAACGAGAGCACGTAGAATTCATAAAGATCTTCTAGAAAAACATTCACCTGGCAGCCGAAAGCACATATATCCTCGAGGTGAAAATTACAATCGATTCACGAGAAATAATGATGCTCTGCACGTTGAACACAGGAAAACAGAAACTGCCTGTAGAGCTTTTTCAATCCCTGGACCAAAATCTTGGAACAACCTCCCAACAAGGCTCAAGAATCTTTAATCCAACACGTCCTACATGAATAGGCCCAATGAACATCTATTGACCGACCAATTCAAAACCGTAACTTTGCCCACAAACACAAGCTAGATGCATAATACCAATAACCAGAAAATGCATTCTGTTCTTGAGCATGTCCGAAACTACCACCACCATAACTCTCCACATTGAGACACCATCTAATTGTTTATACTCTGACAATACATATGTTTTCTATATTGTTACCGATCACAATTGTTTTTGCCAATTACCATAAATGTTAACTAGCTTTTTGTCTATTTCTATGTTTCAAATGTCCCAGTCATTCCAGTATAATTGAAATACAAACTCAGTCTTTTCGAGGAATGATAGGCAGCCTCTAACTTGACGAAGGTTTACGCTATTATAATATAAATAATTGAATTATTTCTAACAATTACCGTAACATTTTTGTTTGTACAATCATTGCCTTATAAGCTAATATTTTGCTTTGTCTTCTATAACAGAAGTATATTCATCAGATTTGTGTACTCCAGCATTGTATCATTCTGAAAGTCAATCATTTAATCATTTCCTATCTGTCTTGAAGTGTGTATATTGTATATGCAGTTGCTTTTTATGTATTTTATGTATAACATTTTTTGTATAAAGTATGTTTTCAATTTCCCAACCTTATAGTGTGTTCATATTTTCTGTATAATTCATATCATCCATCCACATATTTGTCATCGTACAGTAATGTAGACTACTCATTACAAAATGTTAGCACATTGTGATGTCCCAGCCCCATGTTCTCGGGGCTCTAACCACATGCATGCGTGATTTCCCACCCCATGTACTTGTTATTTTCCACACCCATGTATATTGTTAACTATTCTCCCCAAGTATTTCTTATTTTTTTCAACCCCTCGTGTCACTGGTTTTTCCAACGATGTGCAGTCGGGATTATTTTGTCAGAATAGACATTTTCTGTATGTGCACAGATGATACTATTGTAAATAATATTTCGCTCCTTGTAAACCGAACCGGCGGCCCCTAGAGATGAGCTGTGACGAATTCAAATTGAACTCTCGTTTTCGTTAATTCAAATAGCGTAGTTGATAATGAAGTTCTATATCTTATGTTCAGGAATTCAATTATTTCCTAAAAATTGAAAACCCATTGCCAGACGATGGGAATAAATAATTTAATAATAATAATTGGAGTACACTCTCTAAGTAAATCCAGACGATTGATCACATCTGAGTAATTATTTGCGATTCTCTTTATCTTTCATTTGCGGGTCGTGAAGGGTTTCATGAAAATCACATGCAATAGAAACCGAGAGATTATTGTAATATTCATAAGCCTTGAGATAAATATTTTGATACATAGAGAGTAATTATCTAAGGATCGCCTGAAATATTTTATCCAAGCAGATCGTTTTTTTTTTTCAATATAACTGACCCCTTTCTCGCGCCAGACAAAGCCTCCGCAGACACTGCTCAGCAGACACTCCTGAGCGCAGCGCATGAGCCTGGCTCCCGGATGCAGCGACACGGAGATGGCAGACAGCACGTAGAAGGTGCACACCAGATCAAAACTGACGCTGGGCGCGGCCATTGTTAGCTTCCGCCAGGTTGATCTTGACGTGACTGTCAGGGGAGAAATTCATTGCTAAGTAGTTGCTGAGCACCTTTGTTTGAAGATTAAGTTGTGAGGTTAAGAAAAACTAATTTACTAAAATGTTATGCGATACGTATGTGTAAGGTAATAAGAGATGTTAATCATAATAATTGTCATAATGCATTTTTATTATTATAAGAAACCTAATGCTTAGTGTCTATCCAAAACGGTTCTCAATTACTGAGTGTACACCAAAAATCGGCCATCAGTTGATTTATTTTTCAAAATCACTAGTATGGGCTTGCCAGCACCTGTATGCACCATGCCGGCAACGGGAAGGACAGCAGAGGATGTAAACGTGCATGCCAGGATCTAACAAGAAAGTTGCCAAATATTTGACAAATTATCCTATAAGTTTGTAGATCGATTCTGCTGTTTGTTGTCTATGTTTTGTTCCTATAACTCGCAAGAAGACATTCATCCAAAGTACAAAATGGGGTGTGGGTTAGAAAAAATGTTTGATCTATTAAAATCGAGAAATTCAATTAGGTAAAAAACACTCCTTGTGTAGTCATATTGTATAAAATAACTTTAAACGTAACCCGATTGAAAGTATGATTTATTGGGTTCAGATAAAAAAAAGGTTTGTACTTTCTTGTCAGGCTATTGCTATTATTTGATTGGTAATTGAACTTTTTACTGATAAATATTCAAGAACCATTATGCAGGACTCCTTAATTCACAACAATTTTTATTAATAATGAGAATATCCGTTGTTTCATCAATTTCTAGTACTCCCAACTTTTAAATTTGAGATATGTCACCTCTTTTAGATATTTGACAATTGGTTAGTGACGCTCATATTTTTACTACATTTTTTTGTGTTTGCGCTTAATATTCATTAACTGACAATTTACCATTGCTTTTGAAAGTCTTCACTTCGGATTTTGACTGTCATCAAATGCTTTTAAGAAAAACATTGATTGTTTTTTCGAAAACAGTTTTGCACGCATCAGAAAATGAAATCATTTTTCGTATAGTGCACAATAGAAAGAGAAAATTCATTCTAGTTTTTGTATGAGATATAAGGATGGCTTTTGAAGATCGTTGTGGTCTCCATCCAATGGTCGGTGTGTCCCCCGTCAATTGGAAGAGTGACTCCGAGTTGTGTGGATGGATGGCATACTGGGTCGGGCTAGAAAGGTTTTTCTCCAATGTTGTTCCTGCAACATACATCGTGAAATGATAACGTTATTGCATATTTTCTGTACTATATTAAAATGGGAACATGATGATACAACTCGATGAATAAAAAATATAACAGCATTAGAAAACTCATCTGTAGGAACGAACCAAATAAGTGTTCGTTTTCCTTAGTCATATAAGACCGTAAACAACAAGATCAACACAGCGGAATACATATATTGATTGTTTTCAATTTCCCAGATATTGCTGTCTAATAAATGTTATTGGGGTACCTGCAGTTACAATCAAATAAGCTGTAATTCATTTTTTTTATTCGTATTGTAGAGATAATAATGAAAATAGAATCTTGGATAATTAAAAAAAATTATGACCTCAACGATCACAATGCCATTTCAGAATTTGACTGCACATTTTGATGTAAATTATGACCGCAAGGATCATAATGCCAAGTCAGAATTTTGATGTAAACGACAATTCTCATATATGCTTCGTCTATATCGTTCGTTTATGACCCCAGTTCGTTATATTGCTATTTAATTCTATATAATCCGTAAAATGAACTGCTACTTGTTGATCCTTCTTCCATCTTGTTCTATACACGACTTTCAAATCGAGTCAAGGTTGCCAGTGTTAGTGGTAGCGATAATTCACATTAACTTTGTCAAAATTGTAGATCTTGACGGGAAGTAGAAAATTTCATCTATGACCTTTTGACAGTT